>JAXQQM020084253.1:0-239820 GCA_034641835.2 Pinus albicaulis
CTCAATCAAGAAAAATGATAAAATAATGCAGGAGAGAACTCTATTGACCATGCTTAGTGAACGTGTACCTTTTTCGTAAATAGTCCAATTTAGTCCGGAAAAGGGGTAAAATTATACTGAATAGACGACTGTTCATTTACTTTAACGAGTTCGAATAGTCAAGTACTCAACGATCTTTTCCTGTTTAGAGAGTCTGAAAAGGGCTTAAAAGAGGACTGCAGAGTTTCTCTTTTTCATATTTTTATAGAGCCCAAAAAAGTGTTGATAATTCAGCAAGATGATGGAGCTTAGTGAAATGAAGTCGCCTTCACTAAGTGGGCCCGCAGGCAAATTCTGGCGCAAAGTCTATTTTTAGACTATGTCTATTTTTAGACATACGGAGCATAATTTGGGAATTCCAGTTGGAGATTCTTGAAGTATGCGACATGTTGGTAAAATAGATGAGACCCTTATTTTTAGGACCCGGGCTATTTTTAGACTGTGTCTCCTAAAAATATGGAAGTCAAATATTATTTACCCTTAATAATATTTTGACTATAAACAACAGTTTACTCTCTTGGAGCACTTCAGTTTGAGTCATGGAAGTGGCTCATGCAACTGACAGAGGAATCACGTGGTTCCTAGGGTTTGATGGCATCTTGCATGGTTGACTTCAGTTGGACTTCAGTGGCAGAAGTTTTGGAGGAGTTAACGGGACAGATAGTGGAGTTGTGTTCTGTTTATCTTAGTTGAACTAGTTGAGAGATTAGTTAACTAGCTAATCAACAGATCGGAGTGGAGTGAATTAAATATTATTTAATTCACTAAATATTAACTCATTAGTCAACTCAAGAACACTTCGGGGCCTACTACAAACAGACAAGATCGCTCCAAGGGGGAATGACCAAAGGGAAGAGGTAGCAAGATGAAAGGGGTGAGTAAAGTCATCATTGGGAGGATCGTTGTATGAGATTTGCATTACACTTGAGTGGAACATCCATGACAATTGCGCAATGTCAAGGAGATTCGAACCTTGGATCTCTATATAGACAGGCCTGGATTGCGCAATAGAGGCAAGGCAATTGGCGGTGAGTTTTGAACCAGTAACCTGTTCAAAACTGAGCTAGATTGTGTGTGACTTCATGAGAAAGTACTGAGTACTTGTGAGGAGTATTGTATTGAGTTTGTTACATGTTTTCTCCATTAAAATATACACATATAGGTGCGGGGTTTTCAGCTATAGGCTTTCCCCATACATACTGAGTTAATGTGTGAATGATTTGATGTGCGATCGCTTCTATTCTTTCCGCATGTGACAATTAATTGTAGATGAGATTATGTGTTATGCATGCAATTCAAAATTGATGTGTAATTCCAAGTTAATCTCCATTGAATAAGTGATTTATTCATCTAATTTCTACATGGTATCAGAGCAAGATTAATTGTCGAGATCTATTACGGTGATTGCAAACTTATTTCCTCGGACAGAGTCTGCATACGGGCCAGGAAGCCTCCGGATTCATCTTTCTTCGGAAAGTGAAAGGTCTGGTAAACGCCCCTTGCAGTCAATCTCTGATTTGGAAATAATTTGTTCTCAAGTGTAGATCGGAAGTGATAGAGCTTGGAGTTTGGAATTCGAATTTTGCAGCAGCTTTGTTTTCTTGGTGCCGGTGTTGAAAGCGAAATGTCGAAGGATCCCGTTGGAGGGCGTCAAGGATCATATTGTATCCAGCCTGCATGGAAAGGCTACTCCATATTTAATGTGGAAAGCTTTGACGGATCTATTCCAGAGTAAGAGTGACCAAAGGAAGCTGGCGCTCAAAGATAAGCTCATGAACATCAAGATGGAGAAGGGCGACAGTATCGCCAAATACCTCACGAAGTTCACTCAGTGCAGAGATGAGCTGGGAAGTGTGGGGGTGACTGTCGAAGACGAGGACATGGTCGACCTGGCTCTCCTTGGTCTTCCGAAGGCTTGGCACTCATATCAAGATAGTGTCAATGGCCGGGAGAAGCTGCCGGGATGGGAGCGCCTTTGGGCGGATCTCATGCAGGAGGAGATAAGGAGGACTACTCGAGATGGATCTTCATCAAAGGGAGCTGATGAAGAAAACTGTGCTTTGGTGACCAAAGCAAAGAAAGGGAAGGGTAAGAAAACCTCTCATTCTGGTGCAAAGGGCAAGAAGCAGGATATGGCGAAAGTGAAGTGTTTTCACTGCCATGATCACGGATATTATGCTACCAATTGTCCAAAGAAGAAGAAGAACAAGCAAGCGGGAAGATCTGCAGATGGAGAAGCTTTGGCTTCACAGTTCGAGCTTGACTTTTCACTGATTGCATGCTTGGTTTCAAGTGTGATGGGATCGGCGTGGTTCTTGGACAGCGGTGCGTCATTTCATATGACGGGAGATCGGGAGTTGTTCTCAGATCCGGAGAACAAAGATTTGGGTGTGCACATCGAGATGGGCGATGATGGTAGATACAGTGTGACTGGTATCGGTACCGTATCCTTTCAGAGGGAGTCTGGTAGACCCTTTGTATTAAAGGATGTCATGCATGTACCCGGATTGAAGAAGAACCTGATTTCAGTAGCGATGTTGGAGGATAAGGGGTATGATGTGGTCTTCAGCGAAGGAAAAGCCTTCCTGCGCAGTAAGACTACTGGAGAGACCCGGAAGATAGGGGTTCGAACTCGGAACCTTTATCAGTTGCAGGTAGATGACTGCGCAGCTATGGCATGCAAGGCTGGAGATGTGGTGAGCCGGGATGATGAGGGCGAACTATGGCACAGAAGATTGGGCCATCTTCACCATGGAGCTTTGAAGATTCTGCAGCAGATTTCTACTGGACTTCCTAAGGGCACCCTTGCGCAGTCAGATCAGTGCAAGGGGTGTACTTTAGGGAAGTATGTGAAAGCTACCTTTCACGAGAAGGATAGTCGCGCCACGACGATCCTTGAGAGAGTTCACACAGACGTGTGTGGTCCTTTCTCAGTTGCTTCGACAGCAAAGCACAAGTATTATGTGATCTTTTTTGATGATTTCTCTCGAAAGTGCTGGATCTTCTTCATGCAGAAGAAGAGCGATACATTCGCGAAGTTCTGTGAGTTTAAAGCACTGGTCGAGAAGGAGTCTGGGAAGAAGGTGATTGCTCTAAGGAGTGATAACGGTGGTGAATTCATCTCGGCTGAATTCAAGGAGTTCTGCAGCGCAGAAGGGATTCGGAGAGAGCTCATCGCACCCCATAACCCACAGCAGAACGAGGTGGCTGAGCGGAAGAACAAAACGATCGTGGGTGCTGCACGGGCGATGTTGCATGATCAGGGCCTACCCCTTCACTTGTGGGCTGAGGCATGCAATACAGCAGTGTATGTGCAGAACCGTTGTCCTCACAAGGTTCTTGGCATGAGTACACTGGAGGAGGCTTATTCTGGCAAGAGGCCTGATATTTCCCATTTGCGGATTTTTGGTTCTCCTGTCTACATGCATGTGATGAAGGATGCGAGAAGGAAGCTGGATCCAACTGCTGAGGTTGGAATATTTTTGGGGTACACTGATACACCTCACAACTACCGGGTGTATTTGTCAGACAGTCGCAAGACTGTTGTGCGACGGGATATAAAATTTCAAGAGGAGAAAGCCATGCAGTGTTCGCTTGAGAGGGAGCTACACTTGCATGCAGATGAGGAGCTGTTAGTTCCCAAGGAGGAGCTTCCGGATGTGGATCAGCCACAAGAGGAGGTTCAGGAGGTGGAAGAAACCACACATGCAGCGCCAACCATCAGAGGGCGCATGCGCACTACAGAAGCTGAGCGACTGGCTCGGGATGCAGAGAAGGTTGTAGGACCACCTACAGCACAGCGCAGACAGAGACAGTCACCGGATCGGTACACTGGATACATGGCTCTTGTGAGTCAACGTGTTGTGACGGAGCCATCCTCTTTTGAGGAAGCTGTGGAGGAACCCGCATGGGTTGATGCCATGATCGAAGAATATGATTCGATCATCAGGAACAGTGCATGGGAGATTGTCCCAAGACCGGTTGGGAAATCAGTTATAGGTTCGCGATGGATCTACAAGGTGAAGCAGGCGGCTGACGGGAGTGTGGAGAAGTACAAGGCGAGATTTGTCGCCCGTGGCTTCTCACAGATCGAGGGGATTGACTATGAGGAGACTTTTGCACTTGTCGCAAGGTACTCTTCCATACGGACGATCCTTGCTCTCTCAGCGCAGATGGGGTGGCACATTCATCAGATGGATGTGAAGACTGCGTTCCTCAATGGAGTTATTGAGGAAGAGGTGTACATAGAGCAGCCTGAAGGTTTTGAGATCTTCAGCAGTGAGTCGCGTGTGTGCCGACTCAAGAGAGCACTGTACGGGCTGAAGCAAGCACCTCGTGCTTGGTACACTCGGATAGACAGCTACTTCACCGGGCTTGGATTCTCCAAGAGTGAGGCGGATCCAAATCTGTACCAGATTGTGGTGGAGGGGAAGCTGTTGATCATCGTACTGTATGTAGATGATCTGATTTTGACTGGCGACGAGCAGTTGATACTTTCATGCAAGGATGATCTTGCACGAGAGCTTGAGATGAAGGACCTGGGCATCCTTCATTATTTCCGGACGCGAGATTTGTGCGCAGCGAGGAACGTTTGTTTTCCTGCGTGCGCTCGGAGATTTTAGGTTCAAACATGTGTGTTACCGCAAGCCCCGTTGATACCCTTTTCCGGTGGATGGAGGAAGGAGCGCCCGCAGGAGGAACACGCCCCCGGGCCGCCGAGAACGCGGATGTATCCGGTCAATACCGACCGACATATGCTATGTGCGGGGGCGCAACTAACCGCAAGCTATGGTTAAGCCTACCAAGCTCTTTTGGAAGGCGTGCAAGCATGTATTGCGCTATATCAGAGGCACATCGGGATATGGTCTATGGTACAGACAGGAGGATGGAGTGAAGCTTTCTGGTTTCACTGATGCAGATTGGGCAGGGAGTCCAACAGACCGGAAGAGAACTTCTGGAGGAGTTTTCAGCATTGGGTCGACAGCAGTTTCCTGGTACAGCAGGAAGCAGAGATCCGTGGCACTCAGTTCAGCAGAGGCCGAGTACATGGCAGCAAGTTTGGCTGCATGCGAGGCTATTTGGATGAGGAAGATCCCCGCAGGTTTGTTCAGGTTGCATTTGGAGCCTACAGTGATCTACTGTGATAACCAGAGCTGCATCAAGCTCTCGGCTAATCCAGTATTTCATGATAGGTCCAAACATATCGACATCAGGTACCATCACATCAGAGATTGTGTTCAGCAGAGGATCATGATGCTTTCATATGTTCCCACGGAGGATCAGGATGCCGACATCCTGACGAAGGCGCTCACCAGGAGCAAGTTCTAATTCCACAGAGGCAGGATAGGGATTGCAGATAATCCATATCTTGCTGAGAGGGAGTGTTGAGAATGCAGCAAGATGATGGAGCTTAGTGAAATGAAGTCGCCTTCACTAAGTGGGCCCGCAGGCAAATTCCGGCGCAAAGTCTATTTTTAGACTATGTCTATTTTTAGACATACGGAGCATAATTTGGGAATTCTACTTGGAGATTCTTGGAGTATGCGACATGTCGGTAAAAATAGATGAGACCCTAATTTTTAGGACCCAGGCTATTTTTAGACTGATCTCCTAAAAATATGGAAGTCAAATATTATTTACTCTTAATAATATTTTGACTACATCATTTCCATGAATTTAGAAACAAGACAATGAGAAAAAGAGATCCATATGTATTATCATAAATTAGAAAGAGAAAACTTACAACCAGATGCCATGATGTTGTACAGATTCCTCCCAGGTGTCTGAGCAATCATTTTCCTTCGGTCTCATATGCCTTCCTCTCTAGAATGACCAATATGAAGTCATGGGCACAAAGACGAGATCTTTAATGTGTCAACAACAAATCACTAGTATAGAAAGTATGAACTCTATGAACTCGCTCCAGCTTAGAAACTATACAAATCAGTCTCTATTCACCTTGGTATCTACCCTTCAACCTGAAACTTGAGCTCAATATATAGGGAGACTGAATTAGTTTTAGATCCATTAAGAGAGGGATGGATTCCTCCCATGAAGGGATTTGAGTTCCTTGGCCCAAGGGTTAAGTATTAGTGGAGGGATAAAGCTCGAACTAGCACAAATCTAGTGGCTTTCAGTTGGGAGAATATTCGACCAACTAGGCTTCTAGAAGTTAGTTTTTATTTTTACTTTCTTTTCATGAGGGTATGCAGGTTTTAGTGGCAAACAGAGCGGCGATCGCCACGGCTAATGGAAGAAAGATCAACACATGCAATAAACCACACATGCGATACTTCAAGGGTTTTATAGAGATTTTCTCCAATTTCCAAGACTTGATTTAGGAACATAAGTATTTTTTACCTCTAAGGAAATATGATATGGATGGCGATAGACCCATATGAACAGTCTTAAGAGGGCTTAAAAGAGGACTCCAGGGATTCACTTTTTCGTATTTTTATAGAGCCCCAAAAAGTGATCAAAATGTACTCAATGTCAAAATGATTCTTTTCACAAAAATCCTGTGTCCTGCACAAAAACTTGAACAATTACAAACGTCTGCTATCAAAAAGGAAAAATATTTTGATTTGACTTTTTAAAAGTAAAAGAAATAAAATAATATTATTTTATTCATTTAAAACTACAAAAATAGGTTTAAACAAGTCATTTTCACCTTTTTATTTTTAGAACATAACAGAAAGAGTATTTGTCCAAAATATTTTGGAGCTATCAGGGAAACCGACCGACCATTTCAACAACCGTCCGCACCAGGTAATCCACATCATCATTATGTTTGTTTTCATTCATTTAATTGTTTATTTTAAACTTTCAGGGCATTTTTTAGAGGGAAAATATGTTTTAAATTTTTCCCTCAGGGCTGTGCAGGTTATCATGGAGAAAACTATGCACCCTGATGATTTTTTAACAGAAAAATTGTTAGGCTACCACGAGTTTTTTGTATAGTGCATGTTGAAAAATGCATCGTGTAAACACAGCACCTACACAAGCGCCCCGTGGTTTTTTAAAAACATAATTCTTTCCATAAAAATGGCTCAAATTTCTCCCAACTTATTTTTAATGATTAATTTACTAATGTGTAGGTTGAAAATAATGTTGGAATGGCGAGAAAGAGACCATGAACTTGTGGAAAATGAAACCATGGATGATCCGGAAACAATGCACCCATTAAAGAATTGTGGCTTGTATAAGTTTTTGGTGATTTAGGGCATGAAAGCACAGGTTGAGTTGATGACCTTGCTAGTGAATGCATGGGATGTCCGAGATCAATGTTTCATTATCAAAGAGCATTAGCTTGTGATCAAGCCAGAGGACATTTATTTCCTCACTGAATTGCCTCATAGAGGGAGGGACATTTCCTTATTTGGGACCAAAACAGGAGGTCTTCCCACTGCTACTTACAAGGCTCAATATTATAGCTGAGATTCAAATTTAAAGGATGACCGCATTGATGTCAAAACTATTGTGTGACTAGAGCGCAAGATCATAACATTTATGATTACCAGGTTATGTGGGAGTGTAGCTCCACATGTGGCTACCAAAGCACAGATGCAGACTACAGTTGTAGGTTTCAGGGGAACAATTTTCAATTATAGTGAAGGAGTATTGCCTATATATGAAGGGTCAACTCACGAGAGCTAAGAATGGGAAGTTGAAAAACTTTAGATATGGGTCCATTCTTGTATTTTTTTTCTTTAGAGAGGATCCCACTCCTTGCGCCTCAGTCATATTCACTGGATTCCATAGGTCCTCAGGAACCACGTATGGTGCATTGGGTAGCATTTATGGCTTGCCATTTTGGCGAAGGTGGTGCAGTGGATTATAGAGGTGATCCTGATACATATCTTCCACCAGGGGCATAGTTGGATGAGACAGGTTAGTGAATAATTTTGATTTTTTATGTTATCTAATTTTAATTTGATTTTTATCATCCAACATTGAAAAAAATTTTAAATGCAGGTGTCACTCTAATACGACCAACAATGCTTCATCGCTTTGATAGGTGAGAAGCACAACCTATAGCAGACCCACAATAGAATGATGCATCAAAGATCCTGGAAGAGTTGTAGCACAACCTAGAGAGGTTGACTATTTCTATTCCAGAGATAGGGATAGATGATATACCTCTCAGGATTTAAAGACATGAGACTGGTGTCCCAGGTCCACTCAGGAGTTTTCTACGCAGGGTGGTACGTGCCATAGTTTTCTATCATAATCATCATCGTGGATAGCTGATGGTCAATGTAGATTGATATTTTTTTTTTGTATCCATATATTTTAGATCAAAAGGTGCTTGATACCAATTATCACAGAAGATGTAATATTTTTTGACACAAACTTATTTAACCTAATGATATTACTACCTTCGTTCTCTAAGTATCTTGTTAAACATGGATTGAATGTTGTTTGTTTTACTTTTTAACGTTGTAGATGTCTATTTAAAACTCGATTAGCTAATGCATCAAATAATGTGTTTAAATTTCTTGAAATGTGTTGATATTCGATATAATCAAATTGTCTTTCCAAGAGACAAACCTTCAAAAACATTCTTAACAAGGCTGGATTTATGATAGCATAAACACCGTTTAAATGTAATACAATGAGTTGCGAATCTAACCTAACAATAAAATGTATAATACCAAATGTGATGGCATCAAATAATAACTCAAAGACTGTGGTATATTTTGTAGTATTGTTCATTGTTTGACCAACTCATATCCCATGAATAGAGACTAAGTCATTGGTGGGTGAATAGATAACCCAATTCGTAGAAGAGATTTTATGTGTACTACGACAAGCACCATTAGCAAAACCAATGTGAGTTTGAAGGAATTTCTACATCTTCAATATCAAGAGTAATCAAGATAAGCGTGAAAGTAGTAAAAGTTGTAAAACAAAAAGAAATTATCCTAAGGCACACTTGTCTAATCTAAGGCACACTATTCTAAAATGTAACTAATGTACAAGGGAGATCTTCACACAAAAATTCATGCATAATATCTCTTGAGACAAACACCATTTCTGAGTTTATCTAAAGAGACATCGTCATAATCAACTAATTCATAGGCTCCTTTTGCAAGTACACACTTAACAATATAGGGACCATGCCACATCCATTTGAATTTACCAGCACCCAGCTTGTCATGAGCTTGATCATATACTAGAACTAGGTCACCTTCTAAATAAATGTGAGGGTTAACACTTTGATCATACTGAGCTTTAACACATTTTTTATGAACTTCGGCAGCTAATGCAGTAGTGCGACGAGTCTCATCTAACTGTGCAAGTTATAGAAAGAATTTCTCCTCTTCAGAGGTAGCTGGTAACAATTTAATGGCTAATTTGAGTGACAATATTTCACATTTAATGGGTAACACAACTTCTAAACCATAAACAAGTTGAAAATGAGTGAACCCTGTAGCAGTTTTTTCAAAGGTATGGTATACCCATAATGCCAAAAAAGCATGGTATTCCAATTAGATTTATGAGTTCTGAAAATCCATTTAATTATGGTGGTTAAAACCTTGTTGACGGCCTCAAATTGACCATTAGCCTATGAGTAATATAGTGTACAATTATCATGGCATCGGCCAAGTTGATCAGAAATTTCAATCATCATAATATTTCAAAAATGGCTCCCATGATCTGTAACAATAGCTTGAGGGACACTGAACCAAGCAATCACATGATTGAATGTGAAATTTTTTGCAGTTTTTCCATCAACTGCAAATGTAGGGATCGCCTCAGCCCATTTGGTAAAGTAATCTACGAAGAGAATAATATACCCATGCCCCCCGGGCGAGTGAGGGTTACATGTAATGAAATCAATGCCCCATTTGGTAAAAGGACCAACAACAATGATTGACTGATGAGGAGCTGGGGGTGCATTCATCTTTCGATCAAAAATATAGTAATTATTGCATTTTTGAACCACGATAATACATTCTTTGAATAAAGACAACCAAAAATAATCGGTGATGGTCAAATATCATCAAACTAGGTCACCATGGTAAATCGGGGTCAACAGTAGCCTTCCATTATCAATTAGACAATCATAATCTCCCATCGAAAACTATGGTTAACCATGGTCAAATTAGTCAAACCATGTTCACCCATGGTGAGCTTGGCCAAGCCATGTGGAAAGCATCCTAATTGTACACAAAAAACGCATGTGTGGATTCAAACAAATGTTGTAATTCCTACATCTCATAAAGATAGTGCGTAAGTGCGTAGGATGCTCTTTTCTACGTAAATAATGAGCAGGTAAGTCATCTAAGTAAGGTTGTACAATATGTTTGATATTGTGAAACACATAAGACATAGCTCTTTGAAAAGTTGCACCAGCATTTTTTAGTCCAAAAGGTAATTTACAATATGCAAACGTGCCCAAGGAAATAAATGTTATTTTAGGTTGATCGACAGGGAGTATGTTGATTTTATTGTAACTAGAAAAACCATCCATAAAAAAGAAAATTTTGTTTCCCGCATATTAATCAACAACTTGATCAATATAGGGTGTAAGATAGTTGTATTTGGGACAAGCCTTGTGAATATCCCAGTAATCGAGACATACTCTGACAGTCTCTCATTTTTTTGTTACTGGAACTATATTGAATACCTAATCGGTCAAAGGAATAGGATAAATAAATCTTTCACATAATAATTTTTTAACTTCATCTTTGATTGCTGCAAATTTCCACGGATGTATTGGATGTAATCTTTGTCTAATAGGTTTAGCATCTAGGTATGTATTAGTTTCATGAATAACAATATTAGGATCGATACCTGGCATCTCTTTGTAAGACTGGGCAAAAATGTCTTGGAATTCTTGAAATAGGGCTTTGTAAGTTTTGATCTCTTCAATCGAACAAGAAGCACCTATATGAATGTTTTCAATTATTCCAAGTTTAATCAATATGTCAATAGGAATTGTTGTAGAAATATTTCCCAAATTTTTCTAAGAATCTAAATGTATAATCAATGTGGCCTTTTGAGGTTCCTTGACATAATCAATCGTAAATATGGATGAAAAATAATTTTCAAGTTTATGAAGGTTAGGAAAAAAATAATATCTATGATGTAGATCGTCCCATGGAAATTCGTCTGATGACAAGGTTTCTCGAATGTTTTCATCTGTTACAAATACATGTTAAAAAGTATCTGGAAACGATGTAAAAGTTGAGTTTTATATAGAAGATGATTCTTGACTGATCACATTCATTTGATCAGTAGAAGTTGATGTAGTATCAGAACATCATTGTACTGATACATATGCCAACTCGTAAGGACTTAAAGGCATCTCGCCATCATATGAGTCCAATTATGATTCTAAAGGCACACTCCATGTGTCATCAAATGGCATCATGCTTGATGTGATCATATTGATATTGGCAATAGTTTGCGGTATGTTGGAAGAGGGCATAGAGAAATCTCCCATGAGACCGAAATATTTTATTAGCCCTACACAAATATCTCCGTATGGGATAACTGTTTTTCTGACATGCTAGATACTATTTGTAGAAGTAGGGTATGAAGCGAAGTAAGACAAATAATCGATTTTAGCAATATTTCCTTTGTGAGGAAACATTATCATCCGAAAGACTGATGAAACAACAAAATTCATTGCATACGACCAAATACGACCCAGAAGAAGGTTGTAATCAAGAGGGGCTTCAACAACTTCCACCTCTAGGGTTATGGTTTTTCCTTCTACTTCTATAGGCAGATCCTGGAGTATTCCATATGGGTGAAAACCTCTTCCATAAAAGGCTTTAAGGATAGTCAGTGATTGGTTGAGTGGTGGAGAACCAAGGGTTTTCCAACAGGCTAATGACATTATACACGTAGACGTGCCCTCCTCAATTATAGTGCGAAAAACTTGTCTTGATTTGATTGATACTGGAATTTGAAAAGCCATTTGATGTGGGAATCTAGGTACAAAAATACACGAATGACGAATGACGATGTAGTCGATGTATCAATCAATAATTTGAATTGGCGCGACTCTAGAGGCTTCCAGTTGGTAGAATATTCAACCAACTAGGCTTGTAGAAGTTACTTTTTATTTTTACTTTCTTTTCACAAGTGTGCACAGGTTTTAGTGGTGAACAGAGCATTGATCGTCGTGGCTAATGGAAGAAACATCAACGCATGCATAGGAAAAGTCTAGGAAAACTGTGTTGGCAATCTTTCAAAGGTTTTATAGATCTTTTCTCTAATTTCCAAGACTTGATTCAGGAACATGAGTATTATTTACCTCTAAGGGAACATGATATGGATGGTGATAGACCCATATGAACAATCAAATTTCATGGTGACAAAATGACGTGTAACAATATTGAATCACAATAGGCTATCTGAGGATTTGTTGTTTTATTCTTTTTACACTTTGTAAGGGGAATGAATGCATTGATGGTTTAAGTGTAGGTTTCACTGTTGAACGCAATCAAAGCAGAATCAAACCTTGAGAGAATATGAATTTGTGATTGGCGAGAGTGCCTTACAAGAAACCTGAGTGTAATTTCTCACGATTTTCCCCATCCGAGTTAGAGAGGCATCGACTGTTTGAGGAAGGATTGAAACATTGTTTGCATAGGCCATAGGATCAGATCAGTCTCATAGGATTGGATGTTGTACTATGATTTTAATATACCCTTAGAATGTGTGGAGAGACAGAGTATAGATTGCAATGCACCACAGTCTGATTGTTGAAATCATTAAAGGGAAACAATTGAAATGGAATCACTCCACTATGAGAAAATTTTTGCATTGAATGATGACCCCAGTTCGAAAAATTGACTGTTGTGTTGCATCTTATGTGTGGCAGAGAGCCTTTCTGAGGGTGGCCAACCCTTTCCGATCTATGCGTGGTTACTTCTAAATTGAGCCAAACTTGAGCTATGAGAGTTGATCTGTCACCTGGAGCCAAAGATACCTATGGTGGATGTGAATAGTGAAAATATCATTAAAAAATATGACTGTTTCGAAGCCATGAAAAATCCCAAATACCATTTACATTAGAAGGTCACACAATCCTCACTCTCAGAGTTTCTTTCATTTGTTTAGGAAGCATTT
Organism: Pinus albicaulis; assembly: GCA_034641835.2. Taxonomy (NCBI): domain Eukaryota; kingdom Viridiplantae; phylum Streptophyta; class Pinopsida; order Pinales; family Pinaceae; genus Pinus; species Pinus albicaulis. The sequence goes on from JAXQQM020084253.1 coordinate 13,129, forward strand.
TAAGCATACAACATAGATAATTTTGTTTTGTTATTTGTGCAGCAGGAAGTAGTGAATCCCCTCTGAAGCTCTTTGACATTAATGCACTCACTGCTGATGACCAACATGCAGAGCTTCTAGTCATTTTGGTAGGTCATCATATATATACACACATCTCCTCTAGTCTCTCGGTATTATTTCGTTTTGATAGGAGATTGGAGATGATCAGGACAAAGGGCTCGAGGAGCTTCTCAAAGCCATATCTACTTCATTGGGTCAAGTACCTTTCCCAAAAGGCATTGGCATAATCCTTAGGAATTATTGTTGTCATCTATGTGGCTAATAATGAAATGGAAAGCTAGTAATGTTGGATGTTGTTCCAGATCTGTTGCACTTTGTGTAGCTAGAAGTTTCTGCAAAGGAAATTTTTATAGGAATTATGGGATAAGTAGGGTAAAAGGTCACTATCTTTAGACCTGAGTGTAGCATAGTGTTTTATTGTTACCATTTGAAGGAATAGACCTAATAGGTCATCGTTTTATATTAGAGCATGGATTATAGATCTGCGAGAAAAAAATTCTTGTTGGATTACAAATCTGTGGTTCTTTTTGTTGGAAATAATGAAGTCATTGTGTGGAAAGTTAAATTCGGATGAGAATTTTGTGTACTACCTAGTGTCAAATTGCAGCCATTGCTACTAGAGGAGACACTATTTACCATCAATAGAACTAAGTTTATGTTGCATGAATGGAAGGAATCAATCTGCATTATAAATAACTAGTACAAAATGGGGATTTGGCTTGAAGTTTAGAATTCGATAACAAAACATGGATCCTATAACAGAGAAGACAGATGAGGAATAATCCTAGCAGTGTGTACTTACGCACTTACGTTCACACAAACCAGCGTATACCTCTGTACATATTACAAAGCTCATTTTATTGCGCATACGCGCTTTCTCTTCAGCAAAGCCGCGTATATACGCGCTTCCTATGCAGCGAACTAGCGTATAGATCTTCAACCATTATAGAGAAGCATACTTCTTCAGATCAGATATTCAGTTTAGATTCAACCCTTTACTTCAGACAGATGTTCGCCTCATCACAGATCTAATCACTCCATAAACAGATCTAGCAAATACAGATACATTTCAGATCTAGATATTCCGCTTCATCATTTCTTCATAGGTACCATAGATTCAGATCTATCATCAAACATTTACCCTTTCCATAAATATACTTCGCAGAAAAGTATTCATTCAAGCCTGCATATCTTGCACCCACACTTGTGATTCCGTACAATGAATTTCTTCTCCTTATATAGGTTTATCCTTTTTCAATACCATGAGCCAAAACAATACCATGAGCTTTCAATACCACAGGCCCCTTTTTCAATACCATGAGCCAAAACAATACCATGATCCTTCAATACCACGGGCCCCTTGTTTTGCACTTTTTGAGCACTTTTTCCCATACACGACTTGGAACGTTCTTTTCCGCGTGCATACGCGACTTCCCTTAGACAGATCCGCGTATGCATAGAGACATACTCTTTTCATCATACTTTGAGCACATTCTGAATTCCTTTCTTCATTGCCTTCTGTGCACACTGTAGATACATCATATTTTCTTCATCAAGAACATATTCTAGCAAGCACAACTTCATCAAGTAAGTTGCCATCATCTTTATCAAGTGGGTTGCCTTTCAGGGACAACACTGAACATCATAATATCAACAAGCATCATATCACATCAGATTTACATCATTTACCAAGCCCATTAAGTCAAGAATAACTTCATCAGGTGGATTGCCATCAAGGACAACACATGTCAACAGTCGCATGTCTTCATCTTCATTCAATGGGTTGCCATCAAGGACAACACTCTGCATCATATTTCCAACAATCTCCCCCTTTGGACTTGATGGCAACCACGATGGTGTTTGGTTACCACAACAGATAGGTACATTAAGAATACAATGACACCATGTCACATTCTCCATTTTTGACACCATTCTTTCTCTTCATTTCAAACACCATGTCACTCTCCCCCTTTGACATCAAGAGCAAAGGGCGGATCAACACCAACATACTATCCCCCTTTTCGTCTCATGTAGAAGAAGCGTCCTGCAGATCTGATATATACTGAAGTGACCAAGCTCCCCCTAAGTTCAAAATATATTTTTTAATAAAGTACATGACTCTATGAACTTCCTATCACCAAAGACTCATACTTACATCAAAAATAAAACCAAGTGGATTTACATATTTCAACTCAGCTACCCAACCAAGTGGGTTTACAAAATTCAACTCAGCTACCCAACCAAGTGGGTTTACAAAATTTGACTCAGCTACCCAACCAAGTGGGTTTACAATTTTGACAAGTCCTTACATGACTGAAAATTACAATTTTACATCATGGGTCTCAACAAGCCCTTTTCATCAACAATATGACCATTTATGACCAACACCAGAAAGACTTCAAAGAACATGTTTCAGAATCATCATAATGCCAACAGTGCATTATACTCAGCAATGTCAATGCTCCCCCTGAATGTGTGCATCCAAGCATCCTTTCCATATGACTAAGGCTCCCCCTTAGTTTGTGCATCCTGAACACTTTCACCAAAAAATCATCAAGGCATCTTTATCAAACATGAGAAATAGAATTATGAGAACTGGAACACCACCAGAGATACCAAACAATATCAAAGATACCAAACAGCACTGCAGCTATGCTGAAAAGAGCTGATTCCAAGCAAAAATTTGTCAGCAATCATACATACGCGGCTTTCTGTGCATGAACTCGCGTATATACGCGACTGTGTTTCAGGAAACCCACGTATCCACCACCATCTTCTAAATTTATGCAGATTTGTTCTTCTGATAGACAGAGACAACTCCAGCTTCAGTTTGTGAAATTCAAATGCTTCCCTGGAACATGTGATGGCAGATAGATAGGACAATGAAATGTTTCCCTGAAATACAAATAGATAGAACAATGTATTTTTGTCTTCCAGCGTCATCTAATGGTTGTAGCATAAGCACATTAGTAGCCAAGCCTTCAGATTCTTTGCAGCATCAATACAATCTTTCCAAGAGAGATTAACATACCAGAACAACATCTTCAAAAATGTGTCAAGCAATCATCCATGTGGTCCATCATCACCAAGATCTTCAAGATTTAACATGAAGTAACATATGTAGGCACAAGATCTCAACCATAGTAACAAACTCTGCATGATCTCTTCTTATTTCTGAATCAATCGACATCCAACTCATCCATGTGTGAGCACAAAAGATACTTATCAGCAACCATGGCTCAAAATCTCATCATAATAATCCATGTACCAAGTCATCATCATTTGAGCATGAGTATCACAAAGAATAAGAAATCATATTGCCAACAATGCAATCATTAGTATTCAACCTGCTGCTCCCCCTAAACCAGTGCTCTTCCTTAACTTGTGCAATCTGAAACACCTTCAACAGTAAGTTATTAGCAACAATCTCTGCATGGGCTGCTCTTATCTCTGAATTATAGGACTTTCATCTCAACAATGAATACTCTTCATCAACAAGAAAACAGGCTTCATCCATGTATCATGTCATTATCATGAGTATAACCAGAATAATGCTAACAGTGCAATCATCAGCAGTCAGACTGATGCTCCCCCTGGACCTCTGCTCCAGATCTTCAGCTATCAGATAACTTTTCTCATCATCAATGCATACGCGGCTGTGTCAGCTGGAACTTGCGTGTATACGCGACTTTGTTTCATAGAACCCGTGTATGGAAAGTGAAGCATAGAAAATTTTCATATTCCTTCATTTCCTCCTAAGCTTGTACCTCCTGTACCTGTCCTTTCCACATCAGAAGCACTATCAGAAGTAAACATAACCAGAATAATCAAATCAACCTTGAGAGTCATCATGCATTGCTCCCCATGTGATGATACATTACTAAATCTCATAATGTATCCCACATCATTCCTGCAGTCAATCAGAGAAGTAAGCTTCAGAAGCGGATGACTGCAGTAGGGTCAGAATTCCCTACGTTTCTGATCGGTCTTCTATCTTTTTCCAGATTTGTTTGAACTTTCTATTTGGGTGCTAGAAGTTATACAATTTCTCATATCTGTTCAACCTGCATTCCTTTTCTACATGTCCATACTTGTTACACGAATAACATCTCATATGTCCAGAAAAATCAGCATAAGAATCATAATGAGTATTTCTAATCTTCCTCCTTTTACAATCAGCTGCTTTATGTCCATACTTGTTACATGAATAACAATATCCCTTGAAGAAACCAGAGTACCTTTCAGAGTAGAATCTGTTTGTTTGAGGCTGAAATGATCTGCTCCTGCAATTTGCTGCAACATGCCCATAATTATGACATTTAAAACATTCAACGTTCTTGAATGAATTCCTTTGAGAATTCATGATTGTTGGTTGATCTTTTGTCTCTTTCAACACTTCAGGTTTTGCATTGACATTCTCTGAGTTTTTGGCACTTCCTTGTGAGCTAGATTCTCCTTTAACAGTTTCATGGAAACCAAGACCAAGTTTGATAGCAGGAGACCTTTGATTACTCAGAATATTGTCCAAAATATTAGTACTATCTTGAAACCTCAAAAGTTTTAGTTTTTCTTCTAATTTACCTTTGAGAATGTTTACCTCAACCTCCAAGGCTTGACATTGCTTTGTCATGTTTTCTTCTTTCCTTCTTCCCTCTTCTACTTGATCCTTCAGATTTAGAATTTCTTCTTTCAACCAATTTTCATTTTCTTCACATGTTTGTTCTAGCTCTTCATTCTTCTTATTTGATTTTTCCAGATCTTCTTTGAGAGATATGATTTCTGCTTCAAGTCTTATATTCTTCTTGTTTGATTCTTCAAGAAGTTCTTCATGTTCCTTGTATGATTCTTCTATGACAGACATGATTTTTGCTCTAAGTTCTTCATCATTCTTATTTGATTTTTCCAGATTTATTTTGAGAGCGAGGTTTTCTTTTTCAAGCCTTCTCTGTAGATTTTTATGCATTTCTATTTGTTCCTTCATTCTAGAGATCATCTCTTTTTCGATAGAGCCTTTCTCTTTAATTTCTCTTTGTTGTTCTTCAACTTTGATCTTGAGAACTTCTTCTAGATCCATAACATTTCTTTCACTATCTTCTTCATTGCATGCACAAGAAAGAGAGTCATCAGAACAATTATCAATACCTGTTTTATCTTTTCCATTTTCTGCTGCACATGTTTTCTGAGATATCTCCTTTTCAGTGGCCTTCTTCTTTTGCTTCTTTCCCATTACGACGGATCTCCTTCAAGCGATCAAGCTTCTGCAGAAGGACCTACTCTGATACCAATTGTTGGGAAAAATACTGAGAGGGGGGGGGGGGTGAATCAGTATTTAGGGAAAACTGAAACTTTTTACTTTTTCATGCTCTAAAACCCATACGCTACTTTGCTGAAGCCAACTAGCGTATACACGCGGATATCCTTCATAAAACTCGCGTATACAAAGAGATCTAATTATGCCATTAGTTCTTCACTTATATCATTCCATCATTCCTTCATTAGATGTTCTATAAACAGTAAACATGTGCAGTAAGAACCGAATAAACCATCACATAAAGCATCACACATGAACACCAGGATTTTTAGGTGGAAACCCAAGTCGGGAGAAAACCACCGCTACAGTTGCTCAGCCTTCAATATTTTATTATAGAGAAAACATATTACAACATATGTGTTGGCGCAGACTTGACCAGCACGCAGGCACCCACCTGCGCTCGTTTACTAGCCTCTCCTGGAAGGGAGCTACAACCCCCTGACTCGTTTACCAGCCTCTCCTTGAAGGGAGCTACGACCCCTGATCTCGTTTACCAGCCTCACCTGGAAGGGAGCTACGACCCCCTGATCTCATTTACAAGCCTCACCTGGAAGGGAGCTACGACCCCCTGACTGAAGGCTACAACCCTCAGCACCTCTATCGACCATGTTTCATCAATTTTCACACTGGACCTACTCCATACTTTTAAGCATAGTCAACCATGAAACAGATACATATAACTCACTGACATATATCAGTAAACCAGCAGAACAGATCAGACATTTCTTACCACAGACTTCAGCAAACCCTAGTTTGCATACGCGCTTTCCTTTCACTGATGTCGCGTATATACGCGCTTCCGTTCACACAAACCAGCGTATACCTCTGTACATATTACAGAGCTCATTTTATTGCGCATACGCGCTTTCTCTTCAGCGAAGCTGCGTATATACGCGCTTCCTATGCAACGAACTAGCGTATAGATCTTCAACCATTATAGAGCTGCATACTTCTTCAGATCAGACATTCAGTTCAGATTCAACCCTTTACTTCAGACAGATGTTCGCCTCATCACAGATCTAATCACTTCATAAACAGATCCAGCAAATACAGATACATTTCAGATCTAGATATTCCGCTTCATCATTTCTTCATAGGTGCATCATAGATTCAGATCTATCATCAAACCTTTACCCTTTCCATACAGATATACTTCACAGAGAAGTATTCATTCAAGCTCAGACATCTTGCACCCACACTTGTGATTTGCACAATGAATTTCTTCTCCTTATATAGGTTTATCCTTTTTCAATACCACGGGCCAAAGCAATACCATGAGCCTTCAATACCACGGGTCAAAGCAATACCATGAGCCTTCAATACCACGGGCCCCTGTTTTTGCACTTTATGAGCACTTTTTGCCCATACGCGACTTGGAACGTTCTTTTCCGCGTGCATACACGACTTCCCTTAGACAGATCCGCGTATTCATAGAGACATACTCTTTTCATCATACTTTGAGCACATTCTGAATTCCTTTCTTCATTGCCTTCTGTACACACTGTAGATACATCATATTTTCTTCATCAAGAACATATTCTAGCAAGAACAATTTCATCAAGTAAGTTGCCATCATCTTTATCAAGTGGGTTGCCTTTCAGGGACAACACTCAACATCATAATATCAACAAGCATCATATCACATCAGATTTACATCATTTACCAAGCCCATCAAGTCAAGAATAACTTCATCAGGTGGATTGCCATCAAGGACAACACATGTCAACAGTCGCATGTCTTCATCTTCATTCAGTGGGTTGCCATCAAGGACAACACTCTGAATCATATTTCCAACAAGGTAACATCAATTAGTAAATTATCTCCGCAAATGAAGATCGCAACGTTAAGAGCAGTGATGAAGGAAGCGAGTAAGGCTTTCCACAAGGAAGAATAGTGTGGCCATAACCTAGTATTTCAGCTGAGGTTGAAATATAAGAGGCTATTTAAGTTTTTTCAAGAGAAGATGAGTTGAGGATATAAGCCTAGAAGGAGCATGAAGGAGTGCTCAGAAGGTTCCTCAAAGAGGACCAGTGCTTGCCAAAATACCAAGTATATAGGAGAGCTTGGTGAGGTAAGTTGTAGCAGGGAGAACTTGTTACTATAGAGGCTTAGTGTAGCACATAATGAGTGTGAGAATCTCACAAATATGGAGAAGAAGATGACTACTCATAGTAATAGAAAAGGTTCAGGGAGAAGCCACAAAGTGAAGAAAGAAGATTCCAAGGAAAATGGCATATGGAAGTAGTCAAATGATGACGAATATGAGAGGGAGAAGGTTGAGATAGTAGTCCATCTTGAAGTATTGATGGAGTTGTTACCAATAAATAAGGAAGACCAAAGATGTGGTTCTCTTGTAAGAAGAAATATGAGGTGGCATAGGCTACAAAAGAAGAAAGAGAAAATTATGAAGGCTCAAGGAGAGGATGAGGTACTCAAGGCAAGTGGGTATCAAGATGCAGATTTGATGGATGAAACATCAAGTGAGGCCAAGAGGTATCATGATTTGAAATATGATTTCTTGTATATGTTTACAGGTGAAGCATATGAGGAAGGACAATATTTTGATATTCTTGCAGAAAATAAATAAGGTAGACATAATCTAAATTCTATTCTGAAAGAGGATGGGACAACTAAGTCTCATATATATGGTCATACACATTTGAGAAAAGGTGTTGTTTTTCAACATGTTGCAAGGATTGAAAGAAGAGGAAGCTTGGCTCACGATGATGGTTAAAAGAAAGAAGAATAAGCAAAGGATATCAAGTAATCAAATGTTATTCTTGAGGAAGATGAGATGAATACCATTGAATATTTTCTAAGTCATGTAGAAGACTTGGAACTGAAAAAGGATTTGATGATTGAATCATAAAATCAGACCATTGGGTCTTATGGTTTTAAAACTGACAAATTGTGTGTGATTGCAGTTTTTGTAGGGGACGTCCAATCGTTTGGAACTATCTTGAATGAGGTTGAAAGTTTCCAAGAAAATTATGATGGAGGATGCCTCTTGAATGAGGAAAACATTGACCTATTGCAACAGAAAGAACTCATTGATGAATTGATATTTGGAGTTGTTACAAAAAAGGGACAATTCCTTGTGGAAGAAGGAGATGAAGTTCAACCTGAAGAGCTGATATGTGAAATATCAGTTGAGGTTGTTGAGCTTTACATTTTGAAAAATAAAAATTGGTGTATAAATACAGGGATTATAAGTGCCAAAGAAGGACAGTTCTCAAACACTATTACACAGGATGGAGTTGATGAAATATTTCTTTTTGAAAGCATAAGGAGAGAACATAAACTTATTTCTATGGAGATGGCTGAAACATAATTTTCTATGGAAGACAATCATAATGAAGAACACTCATTGAACCATAGTGACCATATAGAGGATGAAGTTAGAAATGAAGAGAATTGTGATAAAATGCTTACTAAATGTGAAGAGGAGATTGAATTACTAGAGAAGTTGCTAGGAGAATGTGGCAATAGAAAATAAATGGTTACAATAGTACCTGACAGTAGAATAGAGTCTCTAATAGTCATGGAGACAGAACAATGTTTTAATTTACAAAGAAATACTTTGTTTACAGGTACAGTGAATAGCATTAATGAGTATGATGTTGTGATAAAATATATTTAACATAGGTTGCTTAGAGATGAGATAAAATTTCAGAAGCAAAAAAAGGGTAAGGATGTAAGGGTGGTAGCAAGAATCCAACAACACCAAAGTGAAGGTAAACAACAACAAGTTAAAGGCAAAATTGAAGAACATAACAATTCTGAAATTTTTATAAAAGGAGAAGTTCAGTTACAAATTTATAATATTTTTCAGCAGAAGGATGAACTGGATAAAGAAATTGATAGGCTATGGAAATTAATGGTGAAGAAATCCAAAGGAGTGCATGGCAAGCTAAAGCTAACAGTCAGTTTGTTAGACTTAATGACTGAGAAGAATTTTGTAGGAAAGGAAAAAGGGATGCTATAGTATAAAGTGTGGAAACCTAGAGAAATGAAAAAGATAGTAGCAACAACAAAGAAGGAAACTTTAAGGATAATGGTAGCAGTAAGGTGCAACAAATCTTATGAAAGGATGGAGACAAAGGTTTGGGACCCTGGAGGTTTTCATCAGCATATGAAATCATGTGATTAGGATATCATGAATGTTTTTTATACTTTGGGAGTCTGATGCACCAACATTTTTCTCTCAAGCCAAAACTAGCATATAACTCATGTTTCGGGTCTTGACATTTCTCCAAATGGGACTCATCATTGTAAATATTTATTTTTCCTATGTTTTAAGAGTTAGTTAAGAAATAAATGAGTAAATATCAAATGTAATCGAATTTGGTCCATAGTGGCAGATTTAGAATGGGATTCTAGGACTCTTGTTGAGTCATTTTAGGATCTATAGAGATCTTAGGAGATATTGAAGATATTTTGGATCTAGGATAAGATTTGAGGAGTACTGTTTGGATCTGAACTAAATTGAGTTTTAGGAGTTTATTTGTATATGAATTATAGGTCTCAAAGGCATATCGAGTGAGAGTGGATGTAAGTGTGTGTGAGAACATGATGAGATATATAGGAGGCAAATTTAATGTAGAAAATTAGGTCAATTATTTTATATATAGATCAATTAATGAAAGGAATATTTTTTCCATTGTCTCTATGAATATTAAACTGATGAATTCCGGTCCGTATCCCTATCTCAAATAACAATAGGATATCTAAGGATTTTTTTTTTATTCTTTTTATGATTTGTAAGGGGATTCAATGAATGCATTGATGGTTTAAGTGCAGGGTTGACTTCTGGATGCAATCAAAGGGGAATGAAGCCTACAGAGAAGATGGATCTATGATTGGTGAGAGTGCCTTACAAGAAACTTGAGATTAATTTCACACGATTTTCCCCATCTAAGTTGCAGAGGCGTCGATTAGTGCCATTGATTGTTTGAAGAAGGATTGAAACACTTTTTGCAGAGGTCATAGGATCAGATCAGTCTCAGAGGATTGGATGTTGTAATGCGATTTGAATCTACCCTCAAAATGTGTGGAGAGACAGAGTATAGATTGCAATATGCCATGGTTAGACTGTTGAAATCATTAAAGGGGAACAATTGAAATGGAATCGCTCCACTCTGAGAAAAGTTCTGAGTTGAATGATGGCCCCAGTTTGACAAATTGACTATTGTGTTGCATCTTATGCATCGCAGAGAGCCCTTTTGAGGGGGGACAACCCTTGCCTATCTGTGCATGGTTATTTTTACGTTGAGCCAAACTTGAGCTACGACAGTTGATCTGTCACCTGGAGCCAAAGATACCTATGGTGGATGCAAATACTGCAGAGATCTTTAAAGAATATGACTGTTTCGAAGGCATGAGAAAGCCCAAATACCATTTACATTAGAAGGTCGCACAATTATCACTCTCAGAGTTTATTTCATTATGTTTAGGAAGAATTTTAATCATACAACATGGAGAATTTTGTTTTGTTAGTTGTGAGGCAGGAAGCAATGAATCCCCTTTGAAGCTCTCTGAAATTAATGCACTCACTGCCAATGACCAACATATGTAGCTTCTAGTTTTTTTGGTAGGTCATCATATATATACACACATCTCCTCTGGTCTCTCAGTATTATTTCGGTTGAAAGCATATTGGAGAATATTTGGACAAAGAGCTTGAGGAGCTTCTCAAAACCATATCTAATGCATTGGGTCAAGTCCCTTTCCTGGAAGGCATTGGCACAATACTAAGGAATTCTTGTTGTCATCTATGTGGCGAATAATGAAATGGAAACCTAGTGATGCTAGGCCTTGTTCCAGAACCGTTGCACTTCATGCAGTTGGAAGTTCCACAAAGGAAAATTTTATATGAATGATGGGATAAGAAGGGTAAAAGGTCTCTTTCTTTAGACCCTGAGTGTAGCCTAGTGTTTTAAGGCTATCAATCGAAGGAATAGACCTGGTAGGTCATAAAAAATAAACTTCTCAAAACTTCACTATCTATATATTGCATAAAGTCAAGATCATGAAACAATATAATGCTATTTCCCTTCCCAAAAAACCTCTTCACTCTGCTAACTCTCTCACTCTAATCTAGACAAAATTAGTCCAATACTTAACCAATTCTCAGCCTCTGTCTCACCGGCCTTGCTTATGCATTATTGGAGGAATTTTGGCCATATTAATAAGGAAATTCCCAAGAATTGATTGTGCAATTCCTTCAAGGAAACTGGATGACCTCATGCATGACCTATACAATTTTCTAATTATACAACTAATAGTTATCTTCCATTTAACCCCAATCTCAACTGGGTCACTCTTAAAATTGACATGAAAAAACTACTTATAGCGAGTTATTAGTTATCTGATTGATCACTATATGTGAATTAAGTCATATTTAATTCATTGGAGATCTCACTAACTCATCTATCAGTTAGAACTAGTTAAATTGATTTTAACTTGAATAATTGAGTTAAATAATTACAACTCAAAAATAACTCAATCAGGGCTCCTAAAAAGTAGGAGATGACCTACATGCCTCTAGTTTCACCTCCAACTCAAATTGACTGAAATAAATAAGTTTTCGTGACTCAGTTAACACTTACAAGCTGTCATGTGATGGAATTGAAATTTACTTCTAATTTAATTAAGGGGAAATTAAACCAGAAGCCGCATTGGTGACATTTTCAATATTCCTTATTGTCATTTTCCAAACTCCCTCTCAACAATAAATTAATTAAACTCTGTCCCAATCATGTACCTTTGGAATATTCTGCTTTCAACAATTTTATAGTGTTTTTTGCTACTGCAACTTTAGATCCTGAAAAATCATCCGAAATGAATGAGTATGATGCATTGGTCTCTGGATTCTCTGACTACTACTAGCTACTCCACTATCTACTTAAAATGGTATGTTGATGCTAAATCTACATCTGTTCCATCTCTGTTGTTGCCAACTCTGATCTACACTCCAGTATCTAACATATGTCACTCTGATATCTGGCTGCATCAGTAACCACTGATCCATCATGCTACTGTGAAATATGGTCTCCTGTAGGAAGGTAATTATCCATGAGACAAAACATCTCAATGGACCCTGCCCAAATTTTTTATTTTGGGATTAAGACTTCACATTGACCCACCTCTCACCTGGAGGTATGGCTTCATGCTCTCCTTCTACCCACCTGGCTCAAAATTCCCCCCTACTAGAGGTCTCTGCCTGCATGGATGCCTCTACTCGGTCTCCTCTTTTCTTCTCCAATTGTGGCTGCTCCAAAACTTTCTGAGGTTTCTTCTTAGGTTGCATGTTGAGAGGTAATTCATTCTCTCTATCAATCACCAAGTATATAACCTTTTCTTTCCTACTTAAAGTTTTTCATGCATCTAGTACATCAAGTACATGTAGGTTTTTAACTCGCGCAAGCTGTAATTATCCAGCCGTCACAAAATTTTCTAAAAAAACATTTGATTTTAAATGGACAATATCTCCCTCATCTGAGGTTCGATTCAACCTAATTTTTTTTTAATTTGAGTATTTTTTTGCAAGGAATCCACACCTACTATTTTTTTTTTTTATTATTTTTTCAAAAAAATATTCAAATATTCTCTACAAAATCGTCACCCAAAAAAATCGTGCTCTGATACCTTGTAGAAACTCCACATAGATTCAACTAATATTGTAATATGCTAAAACAAAATACTTGAATCTACTCTACAAATTGCAAAAACCAATTTCAATCACACAATCACATAACAAGTAAAAGAAATAAACTATCAATTGCACAAAACAACATGCATCTGGGGAAAGAAAAAAGTCAAAACCTTAATATATGTATATTGCATAAACGGAAGATCATGAAACAATACAATGTCATTTCCTTTCCTGAGAAACCTTTGCACTATGTTGATTGTCTCACTCTGTTCTAAGAAAAATAAGTCCAATACTTAACCAATTCTCAGCCTCTATCTGACCATCCTTGCTTACGCATTCTTGGAGAAACTGCCACCCTATTAATAAGGAAATTCCCAAGAATTGATTGCACAAATCCTTCAATGAAACTTGATGACCTGGTGCATCACTTGTGCAATTTTATAATTATACAATTGATAGTTATCTTCCCTTCAACCCCAATCTCAACTAGGCTACTCTTAGAGCTGACATGCAACAACAATTTATAGCGAATTGTCATTTTATGGTTGATCACTACAGGTGAATTAAATCAGATTTAAGTCACTGAACCTCTCACTAGCTCATATCTCAGTTAGAACTAGTTAAACTAATTTTAATTCAAATAATTGAGTTAACTAATTACATCTCACAAATAGCTCAACCTGGGTTTCTAAAAAGTAGGAGACACCCTACATACCTCTATTTTAACCTATAAGTCGAATTAACTGAGTTAACTAAGTATTCCTGAAGACGTTAACACTTATAGGCTATCATGTGATGGAATTACAATTTAATCCTAATTTAATTAAGGAAAAATTAAACCAGAAGCCTCATGGGTGTTATTTTCAATATTTCTTGTTTCCACTTTCAATAGTGGGGGGTCCTCCGCAGTAACGATGGTATCGGGAGTTAGCATGGTTGGTTTAACCAAACCTCAAAACCATCATATGATTTGGTATCATGCATTAGGGAAAAATGGTTTTTCTTGATATATTTACAACCCCATATCATATGAGATGAAACCACATAGGCAACATTTTTTCTTAATTTAAGTAATGCATGATAGGTAAAATATTAGTGTTTGTTTAATAGTTTTCTTGGGAAAATTATATTCAAGTAATAAGATAAATCATTTTAAAATGAAAAAAGGCTAATTTTGTAAATGGCCATTATGCCAATGAGTGCTTCGAAACTAACATTATAGAGCTCATCATTGTGTCTATGCGATATCATTGTAGTGGGTGACACTGTTACAATCAGTGGCTTGTCCCATGGAAGTTTTGTAATATGCATGCCTTCAAGCAAGATGATATTTAATGATGTGAGTACTCAACTATATTTTCGGGCTTTGACTATCACAGGGCCTTACTATCCTCTATTGAAATGATCTGTAGGGATATATAAGTTTCATAAAGCTAAGAATCAACCTAAGAAATTGTTGTTTCAACTGCTTCTTCTATTATTGGCTGTAGCTCTCGATCTCTTAACTGTATCAAGAAGAATCTAGTATGGGTTTTCTATAACTTTCTATGTATATTATTTATCTCTTCCACCTAGATATTAAAAAACTAAATCAAACCAAAGAAATAATAAATGCAAGAGCCCTTCCAAAGGAAGAGATGCATAGGAGGAAGGGTCATCATAAATAAGTTGCAAGCTTTTCAAATGACATGGTAATTATTCACAACAACTAAGACCGCAACTAGGTCAAGGATGACCATCACGAGGGAACCATGGATGATGAAATAAACCAATAATGGACATAACTAGGAAACTATTCAGTCCCTCCTCTTTCATGATCTGTTATAGTTATTGCTTCAACTGATGGATCTCTCTATAAGCAAGGTGTTAGTGGATCTGTCTTTGCCTCCCTTTATGTGAAGTTAGAAATATTAATTATTATATTTAAATTTATAGAACAATTATATAATATTATCAAGTAATATGAATTGATATCAACCACTAATGATAAATTAACCATACACAACTACCCAATATCCAACCTTGCAAATTGAACTATGCCACTAAGGGCAGGAATGTTACAATCTATTGCGATGTTATTCTAATAGCAATAAAATTTTTGTTGTTTCATATAAAAATAAGAATGTTTGGTGCTTAATATGTAGTCCTTTATGTGAGTTGATGGTGTCCTCAAAAAAAATTTGTCGTAGGAACATTTCTTCCTTTCATTCCTTTTTGTTTGATTCAATGGATGCTTTAGAAAAACACAATAATGAAAAAAAAAGGTGCAAAGGATTGGGATGCAAAGAGCATAAAAATATCAGGATAAGTCGTATTGTCAAGTTAAGATCAACCCTCTAGTTATCCATTTCTATTGGTGTATCATCAACTCAAACCCTCTGATAAATTCCTCTTTGATCATTTCAAAAATCAAGGAATAATGATGATTTGGTGCATCATTTTCAGAAATGGGGGCCTTTATATAAATAAACCTCTGCAAATAAAAATTTTAATAGAAATGAAAATCATGGTCATAGTTGCAATGATGATGTTGGTGCTGGTAAGAATTTTTATAATACTGGATTCATTGATATTGCATAAAGCATGGGAAGCAACGAGGCAAATTCCATTGGTGTGGGCAATGGACTTGGAGGGAGGGAAGAGACACTCAACCACAAGGAAACGTTGGGGAATTTTCATTCATTTTATGATGAAAGAAATAGTGAGAAGAAGACCTTTGTCCTTGGTGTTTGAAAAAAGGCGGTGGAGAAATTTTTTTTACCACTCAACAAATATTCGATAAGTGAAAAACTCTGAGTAATGCACAGTAAAAAAGTAGAGTAGTGCACAATAAAATTAAAACTAAAATTTCCAGAATGAGCACACAAGAAAATATACTTTGATTATATATTGATGAAATAAAAATATTTTTTAAAATTTAAATGGAGAATTTAGCTCCTTGCATCACAATGAAAACAAGATTTTTTTTACAGACATTTACCGACACTATTTTTATAGGCAATATAAACTGGTTTTTATGCACTCACTTATTTTCGCTCCAAACACCTGAAATTTTAGGCTAGAAAATAAAATTATATGTCATTTATTATCTAAAAAATAAATGCATTCATCCATTATATAAGGTGCAAAGTCAACTCATTAAAACTATATATTGAAACAAATTCATAGTACATATATTTATTGTGCATGTCCTCCTTCTTGTGCAGTAAAATCAAACATTACAATGACACCAAATATGTGTAGGTATTATCAGAGATTTAATTGATGAATCCAATTTAGGGATATGGAACCTTGTACACTATTCATAATTTCATTTACTTCACATTCCTTCAGCCAAGAACCAAAATTTACAATTTGATTTCTCAATTCTTCTAGGTACAATGGGCTATCAATGCATTTGGTTT
Source organism: Pinus albicaulis (assembly GCA_034641835.2). Taxonomy (NCBI): domain Eukaryota; kingdom Viridiplantae; phylum Streptophyta; class Pinopsida; order Pinales; family Pinaceae; genus Pinus; species Pinus albicaulis. The sequence goes on from JAXQQM020084253.1 coordinate 29,558, forward strand.
GGTAGTTGTGATTATTTCCATCACTCCCCCTTAATAAAAACTACTAATATTGACATTTACCAGAGAGTCTCATAGATTGAAAAAATTTTCCATTGGCAATGGTTTAGTGAATATCTCTGCAAACTGCTATTGTGACATTCAATGCTGCAAAACAATTTCTTCATTTTTGATAGGCTCTATAATGAAATGAAACTTTGTGTCAATGTGCTTTCTTATTTTGTGAAAAAATGAATTTTTGGACAACATAATTGTTGAATTGTTATCACAATAATTTTTTGTTGTTCCTCCTTTTTCATCCCCTAAATCCTTCAGCATTCTTCTCATCTAATTTTCTTTACATGTTTCCCATGTTTTTGTGACATATTCAGCTTCACTTGTGCACATTGAAACTATTGGTTGTTTCTTGGAATCCCATGAAATTACTCCAAAACCTAAATGGAAACCATAACCTGATGTGCTGATTTCATCATTGACACTTCCTGCCCAATCACTATTAGTATGTCCAACCAACCGAAAATAATTTGTTATAGTGTACAACTGCCATATCCTTTAGTTCCATTAACATAACTGGATATGCTTTTAGATTATTTTCAATGTTTCTCCTTTGGTGTCTCCATCAACCTTGAAACAAAAATCACTACATAGACTAAATAAGGCCTAGTTGTAATCAAATACATCAAAATGTCAACCATACTTTTGTATATTGTTGGAATTACAATGTTGTGACATTATTCCTTAATTTCAAACCCATCACTGTTGGAGTTGGAAAAGGCTTGTTGTCATACATCTTGAACCTGTTCAATATGTTTGTTACATACCTTGTTTGAGAATTAAAAATTCCATATTCCATTTGCTTGGCTTCTATGCCTAGAAAATACCTTAACAATCCCAAATCTGTCATTGCAAACTCACTCTTCATGACTTATTTGAAATAAACAATGAGGAGTTCATCACTCCCTATGAAAATTAAATCATCTATATATAAAAACACAATTAAAATCTTACAAGATCACTTTATTTGATGTAGAGTGTTGACTCACCATCACATTTTCTATTCCATAATCCAAAAAGTATGTTTTTATTCTACTATACCGTGTGAAATGCTTGCTTCAGACCATAAATAACTTTCTTTAGTATGTACACCTTTTCTTATTGCCCTTAAATGTCATAACTAGGTGGTTGTTTCACATACACTTCCTCTTTCAACACTCCATTAAAAAAAAAATATTTCATGTCCATTTTATATACATTACATTTATGTTGTTTTGTTATTGCCAAAATTGTCCTCATTGTCTCTATTCTTCTAATTGGTCCGAATGTTTCAACATAATCTCTTGCGCGTTGTTGTTTTTATTCCTCAATCCTTCCTTCAACATTTATTTTGGTCTTATAAACCCACTTCACACCTATGTATTTTTTTCCTTGGAGAAGTATAATAACTCCCATGTGTCATTCTTTTCTATTTCCTCTATTTCTTTATCCATTGTTGCTACCCATTTTTATTTCTTAATTTCATATTTAAAATTATTTGGGTCATCTACATGAGAAAATAAAGCAAAATTGGAATTTAGACTCGCAATAATTTATTCTTCATTTTTCTCATAAATATAACTCAAATTTATGATTTTTTCTCTTCTCATGCTTGCCGAAGATGGATTTGATGTGTCACTTGATGTTGAAATTGGAGAAGGTGCAATTAATGATATTTGTTGCACACCTGGAGCGGTATTTACTTGAATGCACGACATTGTCCTATTTATTGTTGATGGTATCACTTCATGACAACTTTGTTGAGCTTGAATATGTGTAGGAGGAGTCACCATTGAATATTTACCTATAGCTGATCATTCTTCTTTGTCTTCTTGTGGTAAATTAGTTTCCACATTAATTATCTTTTACAAACTTCCATCCCATGCTTCCTCTTTTATGAACTATACATCTATGTTGATTATTACCATTTTGGTTATTGTATTATAAACCTTATATTCCTTGGATTCATAACTATAGCTAAAAATATGCATTTCTCCCCCTTTTTGTCCAACTTATTTGTCATCTCATATAGAACATGTGAATATGTCACACATCCAATTACTTTCATGTGAGTGACACAATTTTCTTTTCTAGTCCATGCTTCTTTTGGAATCAAATTCTTCACACTTTTGGTTGGACATATGTTTATGGTGTATGTTGTGCAAGTTAAGCAACCCAATAATCATTTATATAATGATTTTCCTTTAATATACTCCTTACCATTTCCATAAGTATACTATTTTTATTTTATGCGACACAATTTTGTTGAGGTGTGTACCTTGTTGTAAAATATTTATGAATTCCATGCTCCCTGGAAAAAGTTAGAAATTAATTTGAGATGTGTTCGCCACGTACATATCATTTCTCAAAAATTGATGTAGTTTCCACTTTATTTTTCAACAAGAACCTTGAATTGGTGAAAGCGTTCAAAAAATTCACTTTTTTTATTATAAAGTATACCAATGTATTTCTTGTGTAGTCATTTATGAATTTCAGTAAATAGTAGTTTCCACCAATTTTTGGTGTGTGGATTGGTCCACACAAATCTGAATGGACGATTTCAAAGGGTACCTTTACCCTTATTGACTTTCCTACTGGAAATGATTCTCTATGTTGTTTTCCCAAGACGCATCCTTCATATAAGTTGTTTGGCTTTTCTATTAGTGGAAACTCCTTTACAATGCATTTCATCTGTAGCAAGTTTAGACCATTAGAGAAAATTTCAGCCTAAATGTGCAAATGCATTTTTTATGTAATTTCCATGTCATAATATGTAACCCTATCAAAATATTTTAAATTTAAAAAAAGATACATGTACATATTTTTTAGGGAAAGGAAGAAAAATTGTATTTTTAATTGTATTTTTGGTTTATCTTCTTATAGGTTTACTCAAATTTCAAGTGTAAACAATTGTTCGATGCATAATTAAATTCGACATCCAATGAGTACCCATTATACACAATTTTTAGAAGACCCACATTGATAGAAAAAAATGATATACTTTTGAGAATACCCCTAAATATCATTTCCTAAAAATATTTCTTTAAAGCATCCAAAGTTCTAAGGACAAGGAAAGAACCTAATAATCTAATTTTTGAGGTGCATCTTCCCTTTATCTAGGGGAGCACTGACAATATTTCTCATATTCAGAGGAAGCACAAGGTTCCTTCCACCTTAAGGCCCATAAATACCATTCAAATCTCCCAAATATTATTCAAATACAAGTTCAACCCTAGAAATATGAAAGGTTTTTATGTTATCCCATTTTCTTGTGAGACCTCCTAAATTGGAGAAATTGGCTGCTTCATAAATCAAAGGATTCTTGAGCATGTAGATGACATAAAACATGGTAGGATTCAATCATGGGAGTTGGATAAAAATGCAAGGAATTTTAAACACCATATCCTTATTAAAGAGGCCCATGCCATTGCTATGATTGATCATTTCCATCATTGAAATTTTAAGGAGACCATAGAGATTGAGATAAGGCCTAATACTCAGAATAAAGGCAATCAATAGAAAATCAGTAGTTGTTAAATACATGCTATTTCTTATTAGGGTTATCCATTTTGTGGCTTGTTTTTCCCCCATTTTTATCCTTTTAGTCTAATTCTCTTTTTTGTTTCCTTTTTAGAGAATTTGTTATGAAACCAGCTCCAAAAATAGTAGAAAAGAGAGATCAACGTCTTAGAAATATCCTCTTTGAGGGGGAAACCTCCATTAAATTACATAAACGAACAATTTTTTGGTGATATAATGACAAAAGCCCCTTCTATATATAGGAGTTCACGAGGTCACAATATAATCCTAGCCGAGCTAACAATAATAATGCAAGGGCACAATAATAACAATATTGGGGTTACATGGGTACAACAATTACAATAATGGGCTTACACTAACAATAATAAGGGACTATACTAGTAATATAGGGACCTAACATGCCTCTCTCCTTCAAAAAAGTGTTGTCCTCAATGCTTGAGTAGCTCCAGATGTTTCTATATAAAATTCTCATCCTCCCATGTACAATCTTTAGGGGGTAAGTTCTTCCATTTGCTGAGATACTCTGAAATTGATCGATTTCATAGCTATCAAGTTCTTGTTTAAGTGATTTCTTCAGGTTCCAATATGATTTTTCCTTCCTCATCAAGTTCTGGCAATATTGTTTGAACTGGAAGTTTCTTGCCTATAACCTTATTTAAGCATGAAACATGGAAAACTGGATGCACTCATGAAGGAGCAGGAAGTTCCAATTTGTATTCCATAGTACCAATCCTTTGCAACACTTTGTAAGTACCATAGTACATTGGTGATAATTTATTATCCTTCTTAGCTTTCTTGAGGGACATTTTTTTATATGGTTGTAGCTGTAAAAATACCCAATCTCCTACATCAAAACTTCTCTCATTGCGATGTTGATCTGACTGTTGTTTCATTCAATTTTGTGCCAAATTTATGTTATCCTTTAAGATTTGGATAACTTCCTGTTGATGCTCGATGTGATCTTCCACTGCTTGAACCATATAATTTTCTCTTAAAGAATATGTGATGGACGGTGGATGATATCCATAAAGTGCCATAAATGGGGTCATTTTTGCTGTAGTATGGAAGGAAGTGTTATACCACCATTCAGTGAGAGGTAAAAACTTGATCCATTGTTTTTGCTTATCATATACAAAAAAATGAAGATATCCTTCAAAAAAAAAATGTTTCTCTTTGTGAGAGCGAAATTTGGTGCACTTTCTCTTGTAATTTTGATATGTCATATAGCGCTTCTTCCTCTTCATGAGTCATAGTAGAGCCTTCTAAAGCCATAATGGGTGTTGAGTTCTTTTTAGGTGGCATTTTAGAACCCAATACTAATATAAATTCTTCAATATACCTTTGGAATCACTTCAAACTTATTTTCACACAAGACTTATGCAATTCAGAAAAAAAGTTACACACCTTTTTCTTGCTTTTGAGGAGCTCGATATTGAAACCGAATTATCTTTGTGATTTTGGATCTTCAATATCTGCAATTTAGCCCTGAAGTATCCCTCTAAATCTTATTTTTAATTCCACATGTTTGACTTGATTTGGATTCTTCAACGCAAAGTTATGCCCAATCTCCCAAGATGACCTAACAATGGACTAGTTCAGTAGAGCGAAGTTGTACGACTTACCACGTGTCATTGTTTCCTCCTTTGGCTCTAAAATTGATACACGAGAAACTACAGTCCATTTACTTGTGATCACCTTTTACAAAATTCCAATCCGATGCTCAGAGAGGGAGTTATGACGTTTTTCCCACGGTCACCTCTTTGAGATGAAATTCGAGAGCCTGAAACAATACTAACTTCCAGAGGTCATATCTCTAAAATTATTGCGAACCATGATCTAAAATTTTTAAAGGAGGTTTCTAAGGATTTTGGCTTCACACTGTAAAAATTTCAGCTTCTGTAACTTTGTATACGAAACGTTATATCACAAATTCCACGATGAGCTTTTTTAGTTGAAATTCGGGAGCCTGAAAAAAAACCCAACTTCCACATATCATATCTCTAAAAATATTTTGAACCAAGATCTGAAAGTTTTACACAATGTTCCTCAGGATTTTGGCTTCATGATGAAATAATTTCATCTTCTGAAACTTCATAGAAATTTTTTTATAGTGAAAATTCCTTGATGACCTATTTGGAGCAGTGAAACCCTAGAATCGAAAGCTCTGATACCAAATGTTATGAAACTAGCTCAAAAAATAGAAGAAAAGAGAGATCAACACCTTAGAAATAGCCACTTAGAGGTGGAAACCTCTAATAAATTACATAAATGAAAAATTCTTGGATGATACAAATGACAAAACCCCCTTCTATATATAGGAGTCAATGGGGTCACAATATAATCCTAGCCGACCTAACAATAATAATGTAAGGACAAGATAATAACAATATTGGGGTTACATGGGTACAACAATAAAAATAATGGGTTTACAATAACAATAATAAGGGACTATACTAGTAATATAGAGACCTAAAATAATTTCCTTATTGTTTTAAATTTTGTAAATTTTTAGTAAATATATATTAATTCTCTTTTTTCTATTTCCTTATATATATATATATATATATATATATATATATATATATACTTGGTTTTTATTTCTTTTATTTTAAGTTTATGTATTTATTTTTATCATTTATTTTCCCAATGGGTTCGGTTTTCACGTATGAATTTGTGTTGAAATCCATAGGAGAAGGAAGCTTCTCACTTCCATTTTTAAGAGCCACAAATGATCCATAAAAAAAAAACTATAATCCGTATTTGAATATTCTTCCTAACGGAAACCTTTATATTTTCTCAAACATATATTTCGTTGAATTCAATTACAATACCTGGGCCATTGCCCACAATTTCCTTACCATAACTGGGGAGCCAAGAAATTATCCTTCGGGGGAAAGGTCAATGCTTCTCTTGATTGATAGCCCGAATGAATAGCAGACCAACCCAAATGGACTATACCCAGTTGAGGAAATCTTCTGCAAATTGTAGCAAAATTAAGCCCCATCCAAGAGTTCAGGCCAATTTTTCTCATGAACCCTCACATAATGTCGCATGTAGTCCTCCAGCAGTTCATTTATCTATTCAGTCTGCATATTTTTCCATGCTTGGTAACTCAAACTCTGCAACAACTTTGTCCCAACCAAATTGGACAAAGTGGTAAAAAAACTTCATGGAAAACATGGAACTCGGTATGAAGGGATAATCAATGGTACTCCATAAAACCTCACATCATTTTTGAAGAATAACTCAATGGTATTCTCTGCTCCACAAGGTATATTTGTCGGAATGAAGACATCATACTTGAAAAAATGTTCCAAAAGAACAATAATCTGATTATACCCCTGCACCTATGGTAACTAAGTGATGTAGTCCATCGAAACATTCATCCAAGGTCTCTCTGGAATCGACAAAATCTGTAACAATCCTCCTTGTGTCTAGTTATCTGATTTTTTTTGCTGACAAATTACACGCATATGTACATACTAATCCACATCATCCCTCATCTTTCCCAAAAATCATCCCCTCTCCAACAACACCAGATAATGACGCTTCCCTAGTTGGCCAGCCCATGGAGAATCATCGAAATACTTCAAGAGGTACCTCCTAAGTTAATATGACTTTGGTTATAGAGTCATTTCTCATAGAACAAGATGCCATCTCGTAGGAAAAAATTCAGAGTCTTCCCCTCCTTCACCTGCTTCATAATTCTCTTCACCTGAATATTTGTCTCCACACTAGCATGAAGTCTACTCTGCATCTCATCAGTCATGTTATCCTGAATCCTACTATGTTCAACATGGTATTCTTCCTCCCCAAGTGAAGATAATTGTCCCTTCCTGATGAGGGAATCTGCAACCGCAATTAGTATACCCGAATTGTACTTAATAGTCCTGTCAAATTTTTCCAATAAGTCCTTCCAACGAGCTTGCTTTGTTGACAACTTCCGTTGGAATGCAAAATAACTTCCTGCAATGTTGTTAGTATTGACAACAAAATGCTTCCCAATCAAGTAATGCCTCCATATGTGTAAACAATGGTTGATGGAATTCATATCCTTCTCATGAATAGGATACCATTGTTCTCTATCCTGCAGCTTCCGACTCTCATATGCCACTGGATGCCCATCTTGCATGATTATTTCCCTAATAACAAAATAAAAAGCATCTATGCACACGTAAAATGGTCTCTTAAACTCAGGTAGCTTAATTATTGGTACTGTCACCATCATTTTCTTCAATTATTCAGATGTTGCACGATGCTTCTCTATCCAATTCCATCACTTATCCTCCTTCAAAAATTCTACTAGTGGTGTTGGCAACTTGGAATACCCTTCTACAAATTCCACTAGTAATTTCTCATTCCCAATGAAACTCTCATATCATGGAAATTCTTTGGTTCATCCCAATCCTCTATTGCCTCCACCCTACTCGGCTCCATCCGTGTGTGACCTTGACCCACTATGTGTCCAAGGAACAAAATCTTCGCCTGAGAAAACATACACTTCAACTTATTCAAGAAAAACTAATTATTCCTTAGTGCCTCAAATACCAAAGCCAAGTTCCTCTTAGGATTCTCCACGTTATCACTCAACACCATGATGTAATTCGAGTAAACAACTACAAATGTATCTAGGAATGGATTCAAAGCATCGTTCATCAATGTGAAAAACATAGTAGGATCATTTCACAACCCAAATGGCATGACAAGAAACTCAAAACTACCATATCTCGTCACTATACTGGTCTTCTTCTCATTTCCCTCTATTATCTGCACTTGATAATACCCATGTTTTAAATCAAGCTTCGAAAACACTCGGGCATTCACAAGCTTATCAAAAAAATCCACAACAAGTGGAAAATGAACTTGTTCTTTATCGTTTGCTTATTCAATGCACCATAATAACAACACATCCATAACTAATTCATGTCCTTCTTCTTCAGAAACAATATTGGAGCACCATATGGATACCTTGAAGGTTGTATAAAACCTGCATCAAAAAATTCCTTCTATTTTTCATTTCAAGTCCTCCAACTCTGGCCCTGAAAAATGATAAGAAGCTTTAGCTGGTGGTTGCTTCACTGGCTCTAGCTCAATGTTATGGTCCACTACACATCTCAATGGTAGTACATTCGGAAAATCATCGAGCATAATATCTGCATATTTGGCCAATACATTAGAAATCTCGGTTGGAACACATGTCCCCACTCCATCAACATCCTCAAGCTCCTTGATGACTGTCACATAAGTCTCAACATCCATGTCTTTCATTGCCCTACTCATACTTAGTGGAGAAACATGCCACACCTTCACCTCCCTATGTTGTTGGTAAAGCAGTTATGTGTTTTTCCAACACACGACCCTTCAATTCTTACGTTGTTCAGTGTTGTGTTTTGTGGGAGATGTGTCACTTGGGGTGTTGACCCACCAAGGCAACCTTCCCACAAGCTTCACCATGCCCCTTTTCCCATACATATGTGTCGTCTCTTCACTTGCCCGCCCACTGTCATATGTTGGTCCGCCGCTTGTCCTTTGTCATTAGGGGAATTTTGAGGTCTAAAATAGGCCTCCTAAGGAAATAATAAAATAATAGCTAAACCAATAAAATAATATTTATGAATTTGAAATTCACATTTTGTACCAAAATCCATGTAACCATGGTTAAATTCAATTCAAAATTTGTACCAAAATAAAATTAATAAAAAAATTGCATTGATGTGATTGTAAATAAGAATGAGATTTTCAAGAAAAAGTCATTATCATTGCACAACTAATGCATTTTTTATTTGTACATAAATAACTTAAAATAAAATATAAATATAAATTCATAAATTCTTAATTATAGAATATACTATTAATTAAATTTTATATTATTTAAATTATATAATAACATGTAATTAATATACTATAATAAAAATAATATAATATAATATATTGTTTTATGTATGAATTTTATATTACATATTGAATTGATTTGATGTATAAATAAATATTTGAAATATAAAATTATAATATTTATTGAAATGTTTCCTTCAAAAAATATGAAATGACAATAATAATATTTTATTCAAAAAGTATGAAATGACATTTATTATGATTAATTTACTTTATGAGTTTAAAAGTACTTAGAGCACTACCATGGTTAACCATGAGTTTGTATCCACCATTGAAAATGTGACAAGTAAGTACCTTTAACTCAAGTAATGCCACCTCAACCATTAGGGATGATGTCATCCACTAAAATGTGATTTGTTCTCATAAAATGAATTTTGATTGTACATTTTCCTTATGAGGCCCATTTTAGACCTCAAAATTACCCTAATGTGCCTATCACATGTGTCATGTGTCTTGTTTGGTCACTCACTTCATCTTCTCATGTCATCATCACTCGGTTGAACCGCTCTTGTGGGTGGGCATGTGTTGAGGCATAAAAAGGTATTTTTTTAACACCTATTTATCTCACATTAGTTATCAATCCAGGAGTGAATTTTTATTTCAAGAGTGTACTCTGTCTGAGGCTGCAATTCATCCAAGAGAAATGCTATGAAGATGTAGTATAGAATTATAAATTCAAGAATAAACAAATGCTTGTAAAGGAACCTAATTACCAATGGAAATGCTCTGAAACTTGAACTAAATCAAACTGCAAAACATCGATCAAGGATACAGTAGCAATAACTCTTTCCTTTAGCAATTGATGCAAGATAACCAATCTGGGGACTTGGGATCAATAACCTCTGTCCTCTACCGTTGGTGATCTTAAAATAATTGAAATGAAAGCAAACTCATTCTTCGTGCTGATGAAAATAACTGAAAGGAACAAAATCTAGAAACTAATGAATTGAAATTGAGCAACACATTGAAATCGGACAACAATGTAAATGAATAACAAACTAAAACTAGAAGAATCGAACAACAAATATTAACTAATGGAATTGAACAACAAAACTCTATTAAACGGAAAATCCTATTGAACAGCAAACTGAATAGTGAAGCTTTATATCTGCACTCTGAAATGAACAGTAGTTAAACGAAACAGAAAATGGAATGGAACATCAAATGCCAAACATCGAAGCATAACAAGATAAGTAATTCGAGGATTAAGACTCTTGTTAAATTGGGAAGGAACGACAAGGCAATCCATTATAATAAAACAGTAAACTATTAAGCACGAAATTATGAATTAATTAAGATAGAACCAATATCACTTCCACAAATCCAAGGATATTCTATGTAAGGCAATATGTTGTCTCAATTAAACCACACTGTAAGAAAAAAGATTCAGATTATACAATAATGAAATAACTCATAAACAGAGCACGTAATACATAAAGACAGTAAAATGACAAACAACTAATGAAATAAACTCACAGTAACATGTATGTAGCAAATCGTTCACACGCTGCAGGAATTAGAAATATAACACAAAGGAGTAGTTCACGCTGCCAGGGGTGAGGCCCTTAACCACCAGCAGGGACTGCTCAAGCTACTTCAGATGATGCGAATGGAACAACAACTTCAATGGAGCAGCATTACAATGGAATCTTTCTTTCAATAACACAGCTTTTGATTAAGTTTACAACTCACAAAAGCAACAACTATGATCCCTCGCCTCTCTTTTACAAATGTCCCCTTTTATAACCAAAGAGAGGAGAAATTAAATAGTAAATAGGATCTCTCATAACAAAATTTAATCGTTCCCAACCAATTGATCAACAAGAAAATATATTTCCAACAATCTTTCAACAAGAGCAAGGGGAATTTGGCTTTGCAGCTAAGATTTGGAGGACGGCTGCAACAACAAATCTAAGAAAATCGTGCTCAAATAACCCTGTGTTTCTCTCAATACAGGCTGAATTTGGGCAAACCATTCTTTAAGAAAGTTAATTAGGCCCATTCTAGACAAAACCCATGTTCCGTATTTTCCATATTCTTCTTCCTTTGCTCAGAATCTCAACCACAAAACTGTCACTTCGTATTCCAACGAATTTCTGAGTTGGAATATTTGATGATGATTTAGAGATCAAATCTTCAATCTGGAAAATATATTTGAGGCTAAAATGGTGAGTGATATTACAAAATATATTAATAAACCATCATTGATAAAATTATGCATAGTAATCATCAATTTATTAAAAATAAAGGAGAAGAAATAATATTCATCCATAAGAGCATAAATCATTATAAGATGGATTTATATGATAAATTTTAATAAATGACATGATAAAGAATAGTAAAAAATGGATGAAATAAGTGTTAAAAATTCGTCGTATTCACGACCCAGCATACCCCCAAACTGAATATATTGCATGTCCTCATGCAACCCAAGGAAACAAAGAAAATTGTTCATCCCAACTCATGAAATGGATGGAACAAATGAATTTTTCCTCAAATAATGAATATTCAATTTTAGCAATCTTGATAAAGGCATAACAATTTTTATAGTTGACATTCAACTATATGTATATGAAGTTGCATAAAAATGTGACATAAGTAACAACAAACTTCATTAACCATTTTCTCAAAAATCAGATCATTTTGATGCACGGATCATGAGATATATAAAAAAATGGTTGTAGGTGATAATGCATAATTTTCAAAATTTTATGAGCTAATTTTGCGTGAAATTATCTAGGTTTGTGTATTTTAATGATACTTCTTTATTATCCAGAAAACACAAGAATTCAGTTCATAGTTTTAAAGATATATGCAAATCAATTTCTGCACTGTACAAAAATGAAATTGTATGCCTTAAATGAGAAATAAAATGGAAAACATCCATCATGTGTAGAAACCCCCCCCCCCCCCAAACTGAAGAATTAGCATGTCCTCATGTGATGCTAGAAAACAAGAGAGGTGGTTGCTACAATCTGTTGAAATCTATGTTTGGTGTAAAACAACATGGAATAAGGGAGGTGTTGAGAATGAATAAGAATATCAAAGAAGATTACTGATATGGTCATAAGAAAGAAATGAAGGAAATCAACACTCCCCCAAGCTGAAAGATGAAACATGTCTAAAAAAAATGGGAAGTGGTAAAAGATGTGGAATGAATGATGATAAACAATGCTCAATGGATTTTCATGAAATTCTCCTAAATTCATAATAAATCAGAAAATTGTGTTATTTTACCTCAAGTGTTACCTCCAAAAAAATGTGGAAGGACATGTAGGGACTGACCTTTGTTGAAGCTGATGTAGGCTGAGCAGTTACTGAAAGTGATGCAAAAGGTGGAAGCCATGTGCGCATTCGCGAGCCTTTGCTGTTAGCTGCAATAGTGTGATCGTGCTGCGAATAGAATTCCCCCCCATACTTGTTGTTCTCGTCTAAACAAATCCCAATTCCATATGCAATTTTCTTGAATCCATGGTTTTAGTTTTAAATGGTAATAGATAAGATGGATGCAAAAAGTTCAATCAACAAAAATTATGTAGAAATGCAATATGAATATTGTGGAAAATCATCAAAATAAAAGAGCAGCGTACTGCACAGCAATTGTACAGCATAGAAAGGCATACATACTTATGATACAATCAATGAAATTATAGCATTTACTGAAATCCATGCATGTGATAAATTGTAAACATATATAGAAGGATTTTGTAATGATTCAAGGATAAGGAGAAGGGACAGCTTAAGATAAATATAAGTACAAATGCGTTTATTACCCACTTAAACAAATGTGATCGATTTATGATGATTTTCATGTATAATAGGTTTAAAATAAAATGTTAAAGATTCAACTTTTATCTCATATTTAAATAGAGATATAGGAAAAAGGGTTTAATATTACTATTGATGTGTATAAATGTGACTCCAATACCATCAACAGAGCTATGTTTCCCACATGTGTCCATAACCTTGACAGAGTTGCTCTCTCACCCTTGGAACCATTGTCCTTTATTTATGCTGAGGAAGTGCTTGTGAATTGTTATAACAGAGGCCATTGTTCTGGCTTGGTGACTAGATAAATCACAATGCCATTCACTGGGAAGAAGTGAAAAGTGGGCAGGCCGACTCATGATGAAACCTCCTATTCCAAGGACTTCTTAAATTTTTCAATTGTCCATTAGACCATATCCCTGGTTTGGTGGCCATGATGGGAATGCCACTTCACTTGCTTCCTTATGAACATGGTAGGCCGGCTCTTGATGAGACCCCCTATCCTCCATCTGCCAAATTATAAAATTATTAATGAAATATGTAAATATTTTTCTTTTCATATAACACTTTCCTATTTATTCATAAAGGATGGCTCAACACTCCTTAAGAGTAGGGATGGTGGAAGAAGTCTGAACAGCTCAATAAAAAATAATATGCCCTTGTTCATACTCCATAAGTAAAAATCAAAGAAATTTATAAAATATGGGAAAGAACCAACATGATAAATATAATCGATCATATGAATTTAGTGGTAGTAAAACAACAAAATCATGTTATTGATTATGTCCCTTTTTCCTTTTTCTTATCATTACTAAACAACTTTCTTTAAAAATGATGATTTCTTTTGATTTGTCGATTACAGTAAGTTTTAATTTGTATGATTATGTATCCTTCCATAAATTGTATGTTTGTCTTTCAAAAAGTTATGAAAAATTCAAAAGAAATCATCAAAACGTTGTTCACAAACAAGAAAAATGCACTCAAAGAGTGTTGTTCCTTTGGAAAGGAACTGAAAATGCTGAACAGCAAGAATAATTTGTGAAAATACCGTTCCTTTGGAAAGGAACAACAAGAACAGTCGGTGCTGTTCGTTTTGAAGGGAACAAAAAAACTATTGTTCCTTTTGAAAGGAACAGCAAAAACAAGCGTTGCTGTTCATTTTGAAAGGAACAACAAAAACATGCAAAAAATGTTGTTCTTTTTGAAAAGAACACTAATTAGCGAAAATGTTGTTCCTTTTGGAAGGAACAACAAAAATAAACACATAAACGCACTTCTTTCTAAGAGGAATGGCTATTGTTCCTCAAGAGGAACAATAACTGTCCCTTAAGAGGAACAATAAACAAATATAAACACGCAAAAAGGAAAAAAAAATAGAAGAAAGAAGAATCAAATACAATCAAATAGAAAGGAAATTTTATGTACAGGTTTTAAGAAAAAAATATTTTTTTAATTTTTTTTTCACAGAATTGGTGCTACCGAAGAATTGCCTTCTGTAATTGAAACTTGCATGGTGGGGTCCTTATTGTTCAATTGAAAATGGAACGGAAACTACAATTTAGAGGAATCAACACCTGAAACACAAAAACATAAAAGAAATCAGAAAATAAACAACACTTTATTAATTTACAACAGCTATGATGTTATTTCCTAAGGGAATATCAATCTATTAATGGAAAAAAAATGATCTTTTTGAAAAATGTTTTGGCAGCAGTAACATGAATCTTGAAATGGGAACCAATTCTTCATTTATTTTTGTTATAAATCTGTTAGGTAATGAACTGGATGAAATGCCCTTGTTTTACTAAATTTTGAAGAATCACTCGTCCATAAATTGACCTTCTTTATTCTTCTAAGACCTGCAAAAAATGAGTGTCTATCTGCAATAAAACATTAAATCATGGAGAAAGAGAGGTGATCAAAATTTCTTAATCCAAGAATTATGTAAAAAAACTAACAAGTAGTTACTCTGTAGAACAAATCCACAGAAAAATAAAACAAATTATATTTGCTACCTGCGAGAGAGCAGTGGTCGACGATACTAACCAGCAGTGTTTTAATCATACCTTATTTTTTTTCGTTTGATCTGAGTGATTCCAAAGAAAAATGAGATTTGATTCAATTTTTTATCTCCAATAGAAACATGTTTCAAAAATTCCATGTAATGGTATGTCAAACTTGCTTAGAACAACTTGCTTAGTAGAGTCATTTTCGATTTTCCAGCTCAGACCAATAGTTGGTATTTCAAGCATAAATTATTCGTTTGATGGCAGATTGAAGCGATTTGAATTGGAGATTAAATTATATTCATTTATTGATCTCAAAGAGAAACAGGTTTTGAAGACAAGAAGAATTTATGGGTCAAATACGTTAAGGAACAACCGAGAAAACAGAGTTTCAAGAGTGTTGATTTATGATAGGAATTCAGTATTGCGGTCATAAATTCCTCATACGATATCAAAATTGAGTGATTGAAATTGAGTTGTAAACTATATTCATAGAGGAATCTCTCATAGAAACAAGTTTTAAAAATATATTCATTTAGGCTTCCAAAAACTGACTGTCCCAACTCTGTTCTTGAGCTGCCTATTAGACACCCTGTCAATGTTTTGGTTCTAAATTTTTCGTTTCAAATCCGAATAGAGTGATTCAAATTGGGTTAGAAATTAGACATCAAGGGATAATTATGATAGAAACAAGATTTAAAAATATTCATTTTTGGTCCCCCAAAACATCACTGTCCCAGCTTTGTTTTCAGGAATTTCAGTAAGCCTGCAAGCCAAAAAAAATGATATTCAAGCAATTTTTCCGTATCGATGATAAAAATGAATATAAGTGTTTGTATAATGGTTATTTGCAATATAATTCATCTACATACACAAATAAATTAAAATATTTATAATCAATGTTGATTTCACATCATGTCGCAACAAAGAAAAAACTATTTTTACAAAAAAAAAAAAAAAAAAAATGTGTTTGTTTTATTTCCTATTTTATTTATTTCTCCATTGTCCTACTCTGAATTGGAAAATGAATATGATTACGTATAAGAGTATTTATGGTGGAGCCATTTCCAAAATAAGGCTTCAATTATGTACATACCCAAATTTGAAAAATGTATGTTAATAAAAATTAGGGTATGAGAAGCCAACTTCCCTTGAAAAGATGGTGCCAAAAATTTTTGAAGTATGGAGTGATGTTGCAAGAAAATGATGGAGTGAAACCAATCTTCAATATATTCTTTACTTCCTTGATTTCTGATAGCCATCATATCATGAATTTCTTGAGATTTTAAAATGGTTTGTTGGTGCAAACTAGAAGAAACCTCATTTTCTTTCATAACTTCTACAATTTTTGGATTTGATTCATTCTGAGTCTCAGTGTAAGTTTTTTTCAATGGTATATGTGATACAGAATGGGTGGGAAGGGTGGGTGAATTTTGCGGTTCAACATTCTAAGCATGTTGTACTGGTTTATTATGGTGAAGTTGTGGAATGAGTTGAGCAGGAGATTGTGTGGGGAATGGAGTCTCTTGATGATGTAGTTGATTGTGTTGAGTGGATAATTTTGATGGGCAAGCAAGATATTGTGGAAGAGCTGGAAGATGTGTTTGTGCTACAAAATGAGGGAGAGTAGTCATGCAATCATAAAGTGAACCATTCCAAACTTGGAAACAAGAATGGTGGTTGTTATATTGAGATTGGCATGGCTGCCCTAACATATGAGTATTCCATAATGGATTATGCAAGTAAGAGAATGGAGAGGAAGTGTTTTGAATCATACCTGTAGGCCATGATTTCCATGGTTTTGACCTTGTTGCAGCTTTCGCATCTCTTTGATATGCTACTTCCAAATTAGATAAGTAAGAGTGATTATCTATGGGATGCTCCTTTTGGTAATGAGGGCAAAACACTTCATCAAATTCTTGATTTCTCTGAACCTGCAAAACATTCAATTGTGACTTTAGAGAGCTAATAAAATCATATTTAAAATTTTCAAATAAAACCTTGATTTCAGCTCTTATGTCTCTTGTTCTTGTAGTAAATTTGGAAGAGAAAGAAGAAAATTCTCTAGAAATCTTACCAACCTTGGAAATTCCTCTTGAATACCTTATGCACAACTCACAAATATCATCATATGATAACTGAAAAACATCACCTTTTCCTATCAAATTTAAAAGTTCTAAAAATTTATCTTTAATTCCTTTGAGAAGGAGTGTTTTCAAGATCTCTTTTTCCAAATGCTTATGCTTTGATTTTTGAAGGTTGTATCAAAATCGCTCTACATAGTCCTCCAAGCTTTCATCTTCCCCTTGTATCATACCGAAAATATCTTCACTAGATTTGCAATAGTCTTGGTACTTCTTCAAGAATATGTTCTTCATGTCCTCCCATGTTTGGATGCAGTTTCCACCTAGGCTCATGAACCATCGAAGAGCTGCTCCTTTTAAAGTAAGAGGAAACACTTTCAATCTTTGGTCGTTAGTACAATAATCATATCCTCTACAAAGTATTTCGAACTCAAATAAGAATGTATCTGGATCTTCATTTGTCAAACCATGAGAATTTGGTAGAGACAATGGGGGAATTATGTGCATTTATGTTACTCCTCCTAGATCTTTTATATGGAATTCAAAAGTTCCAATGTAAGCCATTTCTTACCATAATAGAAGATGTTTTTCATGTGTTTCTTTGAGGATCGTCCTTCCAATGTTCCTGTCAATTGGTTAGTGAAATGGGTGGTGCTTACATCACAACTCGAGTGGAACTACAAGATTTTTTTCGAAAATTCTACCTCTAAAATTCAAGAAAAAACACAAGAATTCATTCCTATCTTAAGCTTTCACTCAATTCTGCTGTGAAGCAGAGCAGTGAACAAGTGTGTTTCTTGCTCGGTGCGCAGGTTCTTACCTTCCGTCTTTAATACCCAATTATTCCCAAGCAGAAAAAATTAAATATGCATCACTCTTTCTAAATGGCATACACTCTCCCCGGCAACGACGCCAAAATGTTGAGTCGTAAAAGGGTATCTTTTTAACACCTATTTATCTCACATTAATTATCAATCCAGGAGCAAATTTTTATTTCAAGAGTGTACTCTAGCTGAGGCTGCAATTCATCCAAGAACAATGCTATGAAGATGTAGTATAGAATTCTAAATTCAAGAATAAACAAATGCTTGTAAAGGAACCTAATTACTAATGGAAATGCTCTTAAACTCGAATTAAATCAAACTGCAAAACATCGATCAGGGATACAATAGTAATAAATCTTTCCTTTAGAAATCGATGCAAGATAACCAATCTAGGGACTTGGGAGCAATAACCTTTGTCCTCTACAGTTGATGATCTTAAAATAATCAAAATGAAAGAAAAATCAATCTTCATGCTGATCAAAATAATTGAAAGGAACAAAATCTAGAAACTAATGAATTGAAACTAAACAACACATTGAAATCGAACAACAATGTAAATGAATAACAAACTAAAACTAGAAGAATCGAACAACAAATATTAACTAATGGAATTGAATAAAAAAACTCTATTAAATGGCAAATCCTATTGACTAGCAAACTGAATAGCGAAGCTTTATATCTACACTCTGAACTAAACAGTAGTTAAACGAAACAGCAATTGGAATGGAACATAAAATTCCTAACAGCGAAGCATAACAAGATAAGTAATTCGAGGATTAAGACTCTTGTTAAATTGGGAAGGAACGACAACGCAATCCATTATAATAAAACAGTAAACTATTAAACACAGAATTATGAATTAATTAAGATAGAACCAATATCACTTCCACAAATCCAAGGATGTTCTAAGTAAGGCAATATGTTGTCTCAATTAACCCACGCTGTAAGAAATAAGATTCAGATCATACAATAATGAAATAACTCATAAACAGAGCACATAATACATAAAGATAGTAAAATGACAAACAACTAATGAAATAAACTCACAGTAACATGTATGTAGCAAATCGATCACACGCTGCAAGAATTAGAAATATAACACAAAGGAGCAGTTCACGCTACCAGGGGTCGGGCCCTTAACCACCAGCAGGGACTGCTCAAGCTACTTCAGATGATGTGAATGGAACAACAACTTCAATTAATCATTAAAATGGAGCAGCATTACAATGGAATCGTGCTTTCAATAACACATCTTTTGATTAAGTTTACAATTCACAAAAGCAACAACTATGATCCCTCCCCTCTCTTTTACAAATGTCTCCTTTTATAACCAAAAAGAGGAGAAAAGAAATAGTAAATAGGATCTCTCATAAAAAAATTGAATTTTTCCCAACCAATTGATCAACAAGAAAATATATTTCCAACAATCTTTCAACAAGAGCAAGGCGAATTTGGCTTTGCAACTGAGATTTGGAGGACGGCTGCAACAACAAATCTGAGAAAAGCATGCTCAAAGAACCCTATGTTTCACTCAATACGGGCTGAATTTGGGCAAACCGTTCATTATCAAAGTTAATTGGGCCCGTTCTGGACAAAACCCATGTTCCATATTTTCCAGATTCTTCTTCATTTGCTCAGGATCGCAACCACAAAACTGTCACTTCTTATTCCAGCAAATTTCTGAGTTGGAATATTTGATGATGATTTGGAGATCAAATCTTCAATCTGGAAAATATCTTGGAGGATAAAATGGTGAGTGATATTACAAAATATATTAATAAACCATCAATGATAAAATTATGCATAGTAATCATCAATTTATTAGAAATAAAAGAGAAGAAATAATATTGATCCATAAGATCATAAATCATTATAAGATGGATTTATATGATAAATTATAATAAATTACATGATAAAGAAGAGTAAAAAATGGATGAAATAAGTGTTAAAAAGTGGTCGTATTCACAACCCAATAGCATGCTGCCCAGGTGTGCAAACCCGTCACACATTTTTCCCTGACATGTTTAATCGAATGCGAGTTTCCACCGTTGCTCCTCATGTCACTCCTCACCGAAATTTCCATCGACCACACTCATCTGCAGGACTATAGCTGAAACTAAGTCTGGCGTAAATCTGGTATGCCCGTCACTACATCTGCACACCTATCACGCATCATTGGCGCTCTCATACCTGTGACTCGCCTAAGTGTAATGTGTGCCTGGTTGGGCGCCCGACTCGCTAAATGGCAGTGATGTCGATTTGGTGTCCTCACAAGGGGAATGAGAAGGGAGAGATGCAAATAAAATGAAGGATAGGGGAGATGAGGAATGAAGAGAAAGAGAGGGAGAGGAGTGAGAGATGTAGAGAAGGGTAATAGGGGGAGAGGGAGACAGAAATATGAAGGGGGGAGAGAGAGAGAAGCAGAGAGGGAGGGAGATAGGGAGAGTATTGGAGGGTAGAGAGAGAGAGAGAGAGATGGGGGTAGATAGAGGGAGGTGGTTGAGAAAGGGAGTGACAGGAAGGACGAGAGAGAGGACTTGAGAGAGAGTAGGAGATATGGAGGGATAGAGAAATGGATTTGGAGGGGAAGAGAGGGAGGGAAGAAGAAATAAATAGAGAGTGAGAAGTCGAGAGAGAGAGGGAGTGATAAGGGAGATATGGAGAGGGAGTGTGTCTGTTTAGGGGTGAGATAAAGAGACAAAGAAGGATATATGGGGATAAGGGGGGAGAGAAGGAGACAGAAGGAGAGAGGTATGGATATAGTAACATAGTTGGAGAGAGAGAGAGAGAGAGAGAGAGAGAGAGAGTGGTGGGAGAAGAGAGAGGATTGGAGGGAAAAGAGAGAGAGAGTGAAAGAGAGTCATGGGGGAAGACACGGGGAGGTATGAGAGAAAGGGAGAGAGAGGACTTGAGAGAGAGGAGTATATTGATGGTGGAAGATATAGGGAGGTAGGAGAGAAATGGAGAGAGAGGATGAGAGAGAGAGGAAGGGGGAGGGAGGGAGAGAGGAGGAGAGAGGGATGGATATACTAACAAAGTTGACAGATGAAGAGAGACATAGAGATAGGTCAAATAGAAATGGAGAGAGAGGAAGGAATAGAAAGGATGTGTGAGAGTGGGAGAGGGAGGTAAAGAGAGATGGAGTTGAAAGGGGATAGAGATGGAGGTAAGAAGAAAGAAAAAAAGAGAGAAAGGTGAAGAGAGATAGAGGGAGTGATAAGGAAGATGGAGAGAGAGGAAGAGAGGAAAACAATAGGAAAGAGAGATATAAGTGGGGGAGAGGGAGAACAGGGGAAGATAGAGATGCATATGGAAGGTGAAGAGAAGGAAGAAGAGAATGATGGAGAAAATGAGGGTGGGACAGATAGATCGATCGATATGGAGTATGAGAGCATGTGGGTTTGGGGGGTGAGAAGGAGAGATGGAGGGAGATATAAATATAGATTGAGAACAGAGAGAGGGAATAATATTTATTGCATTTGATGCATTGATTTCAGTGTAGATAGTGATTTCTAATATTATTTTATTGCTTGCACTAGATGCATTGATTTAGTGTAGTTATTGATTTCTAATGATATTTGATGTCCTGCACTAGATGCATCGATTTCAATGTAGATGATTCCTAATCCTATTTGTTTTTTTTCACTAAATGCATTGATTTCAGTGTAGATGGTGATTTCTAATCCTATTTTACTGCTTGCACTAGATGCATTAATTCCAATGTAGTTTTCTATTTCTAATTATATCCGATTGCTTGCACTATATGCATTTATTTCAATGTAGATGATTTCTAATCCTATTTGATTGATTGCACTAAATGGATTGATTTCAGTGTAGATGGTGATTTCTAATCTTATTTTATTTCTTTCACTAAATGCATTGATTTTAGTGTAAATGATGGTTTCTAATTATATTTTCTTGCTCCCATTAGATGCATTAATTTCAATGTAGAAGTTGTTTTTTAATATTATTTTATTCTTGCAATAGATGCATTTATTTCAGCGCAGATGTTGATTTATTATTTTCTGTAATTGGATGTATGATTTTACATTAATTTCAAAGTGATTGGATTAACAATGTGCATTGATTTCATTGTAAGAACACAAATTTATTGACAATGTATATTGATTTTTGTGTTATAGTAATTCAACTTATTAATATTGGAGAGCAAGAGAGACAAGGTATGATGTTTACTACAATAGTTTGAGCTAAAGATTTAAATGGTTTACGATTTCAACTTTCCTTTTGATATAATCGACATGAAAAGATGAAAAAACCAACAAGGGTGACTACAAGAATAGTAGAAGAACATAATGATCATAATGAAGATTATTTGTAACTAACTACATTCTTATTATTCACATTTTCTATCATTCAACACTATTATTGTCACTTTGCATTCAAAAATTTTATTTCATCATTTTTCATGATTAAAGTTATTAACAATATATATCATCTAAAAAAAGTGAGGTAACTAAGAAAATTTAAAATTAAATGACCAAGTTAATCTCACACATATTTAGCATATTTAAAATGATTGTAGTAATATTAAATATATTTACATACTATTGATAAAATTAATCATGTCTTCGATATATTTTCCTTGGCTGCATAGGACTGAAACCAACCTAGATCCATCTTAAATCTGGGTCTATCAAGCACCGAGAGGAATGAAATATCTCAAGGTGTAAACATTTCCTCAAGTTTTTCACTCAAAAAAAAGATTTGTACCCTCAGATATTTGATCCCTCTTAGCACTTAATAGATCGAGAATTAAAATCAATCTACATTGATATATATCATATGAGGATATTACAAAAATAAGATAAATATTTTGAAGTGTTCGATGAAAATATCTTTTTTTATAAGTGTATTTATTATTATAATCAAGGTTTTTGTATTGAATGAATTCGGATGTTTCAAATATGATTCGTAAGAATGTTTATTTATATTTTCCATTAAAAATGTTTTTTATCAACTTGATGACTATGATTAAATTTCCCAAATATCCCTTACGGAATCTAATAAAAACAAATTAATTAGTCGCTATCAAAATTTTGTAGTGTTATGTAGAAGAGTGATTGAAAATGTGTTTTCCTTCGGGGGTTATTGTTGAAATGCTCATGATCTCTTCCTGCATTGCATGACTCACTTCTGATCATGGCATTGAAGAAAATTAAAACTCAAAAGATCCAAAGTTAAGTTATACTTTAAAATAAAGGGAAGTATAAAACCAAAGAAAGTCATGTTACACAATTAAAAAGAAAAAAAATATTGCGTTTGTAGAAAAAAATGATTTAGAAAGAAAAATATGTTAATTTTCAGGACAATCGTTTGTAGCAAAGGAGAAATTAAATATTAGTTCATTAAATATAAATATGATTTATGAGAGTTGTTAAAAAAGCAAGGAAACATTGTTGGAGGAAGGTGTTGCAAGGTTATGTCTTATTTTCTTCAAGGAATTGTTACATCATATTTTCAAAGAATGACCTTAAAAAAAGGATAGACAATTAATATATAAATTTTCTATTTTTAATATATTATTAATATTTAATTGTGACATATATATATATATATATATATATATATATATATATATATAATAAAATTAAATTAAATAATATTAATAAAAATTTAATATAATATTAATGGTGCATTAATAATATAGTATTTTACATATTTATAATGTTTTTTTTACAAATTAATCTATCCATTAGAGCATGTTAGTTATGGTTGACTATTGTTGCCATGGTCAACTATAGTCAACATGAGAGTCATACTGAACAATAGTCA
The DNA here is from genome assembly GCA_034641835.2 of Pinus albicaulis. NCBI lineage: Eukaryota > Viridiplantae > Streptophyta > Pinopsida > Pinales > Pinaceae > Pinus > Pinus albicaulis. Next base: position 53,495 of record JAXQQM020084253.1, read on the forward strand.
AAATTACTACCATGGTAAGCCATAGTTTCCACAGACATCATGGTCTATGAGTAGGCGACCTATTGTCAACCATAGTGAAATTTTTTGAAACATGATGGAGGCCCATTCTTGACCATGTAGGCCTATAGTGAATGGTTATGGTTAGCCATAATAAAACTATGGTTGAGCATCAACAACCATCATTTCAAAGGTGACCATAGTGAAATGATGGTCAACAATAGTCAAAATATGGTCAACGATAGTCAAACCATATTCAAACCATGGTCATCTATAGTCAATCATGTTCAACTATAGTTTAACATAGTCAAACCTTGGGTAAATGATGGAGATTCATAAGAAACCCATGTTCAACCATAGTTAATCATGATCAACCATAGCCAAACCATGGTCAACCATAGTCATACAATTGTTAACCATAACCATGCATAGTCATAACATCGCGATTTTTTGACTCTCGTTAACCATAAACCTTAAACCTAAGGGTCCATTGCGTTAATCCATAAAATCAATTGAATCCATAAAAACCTAGAAGAGGCTTGTAACAGATATTCAAGTAATGCATGGTCTTATAATTCACTCTCATTGATTATTGTGGAATAACCCAAAAAAGAGACACCCTATTATTAAACCCTAAATATTAAGCACCCTATATTTTAAGAGATATTTTATAAGCCATAATATTATAAACCCTATATTTGAACCCTAACATTAAACCCAATATTATTAACCCTAATTATATTAAAACCCAATATTAAACTCATTATTATAAACCCCAATATTATTTTTGATCATGATCAAACTCAGTCAACCTTATGTTTACCATATTTAACAATAGGAAGCATGATAACACAGTCAAAGATAGTCAACATTTCAAGCGTGAACATGGATAATCATAGTTATCCATGTTCAATTTTAGCCAAAACATAGTTAAGCATAGTGAACACATAGTCAATAATATGTAAAATAGTTACTTGGGAAAAAAATGTATTCAAAGAGCCCTACATTAATCCATAAAAATAGCTAAATCCATAAGACCCTAAAAGAGATGTGTAACCGATATTCAAGTCATGCTTGGTCTTACACTTCACTAGACTCATTGACTCTTGTTGATAAACACAAAAAATAAAAACCATATTAATAAATCCTATATATTAAACACCCTATATTATAAACCCTAATATTATAGTTTACCATGATCAAACTTGGTCAACTCTATGTTTACCATATTTAAAAATAATTGATGTGGTAACATAGTCAAAGATAATCAACCTTTCTAGGATGAACATGGAAAATCATAGTCAAGCATGTTCAACTGTAATCATAAAATAATTGATCCTAATGAAAACATAATCTACGATGTTCAACAATAGTCACACATTGTCAACCATAGTCTAACAATGATCAACTATCATGAACTATGATCACCATGGTTGACTATGATTGAACATAGTTAACTATGGTCATCCATTGTCAACCATAGTTGACTATATTCAGAATGGTTGACCTATGTCAACCATGTGAGTCATGTTAAACCACAGAAAACTTAGGTCAATGATAGTCAATCATGGTCATATTTGGTCAGCCAAAGTCACTATAATCACCCTTTAAAAACCATGGGAATCCATGCTCAACATGGGAAACCATTATTAATATGGTCAAATATCATCAACCTAGGTCACCATGGTAAATTAGGGTCTAGAGTAGCCTTCCATTATTAATTAGAAAATCATAATCTATCATCGAAAACTATGGTCAACCATGGTCAAATTAGTCAAACCATGTTCACCCATGGTGAACTTGGTCAAGCCATGTGAAAAAAATTGCAATGCAACATTATAAAATTATCTAACCACATTTACTAATGTTGTCAACTATGTTCAACAATGTTTTACTATGTTTTATATTCAACACTCTTCAACTTATGTCAAACAAAATCACCTATTAATATTATTGTTAATATTAATAGTCAAACATAAAAAAGTTAACCTTTATATTTTGTGTTTAAATAGTTGACCATGACAAAACTTGGTCAACCATATGTTTACCATATTTTTAAAAAGTCAAAAGTTAATCATATTTTTCCTATATTAATCTAACTAGACCATATTCATATATAGTCAACCATGCTTAACGAAAGAAAAATATGTCCAACCTTAGTATACTAAAGTCATCCTTCGTCAATCACAATGAATATTAATAAGTGATTAATGATAATATTAATGATAATACAATTAAATAATATTAATATTAAGGTTAATTATATTATTATTACTATTATTATGATTGAATAGAATATTAATAGTTGACTATGATCAAATTTGGTCAATGTTGTAATGCGACATTACAAAATTAGTCAACCATATTTACTAATGCACTTGACTATGTTCGAGTATGTTTGACAATAAAAAATGTTAATGTTTAGTCAAAGTTAATTGCCTATAAATATTATTGATTAATACTAAAAATAAACATGTTGCGATGTCGAAATGGTACATAAAGCTATCCAACATCGCAGAGTGACAACCATTGTGACAATGTTACATTACATGGTTATTTATCCAATGTGATGTTTAAATGGTATAAAAATATTTCTAATATCGCTTTCTGAAAAACATTGTCACACTGTAACAACCAATTTGAAAATCATTGTTGCAATGTTACATTATATTGCAATTTATTCAACGTCACAATTTATTCAATTTATACTATGGGTTTTTTAGGCATATTATAATTTAAGCCATGGTATTGGCCTATTGTATTGTAACAAAGGTTATGTACATACTAAGAATCTTCATGGGGTAAAGTGGGGGCTTATCTACTTTGATAATCCATTTAATTTATATGGTTGTGCTAGTATCACTTTACAATCTTAGAGTTTATTGTTTACAAAGTTGTTGGTGCATTGAAACTTCCTCTCAATGTTACTTTTGGTGATCATAAGGAGAATTTGGCTTCATATGTGAACATTCATTTTCTCTCTATATATATGTATGTAATTAAAATTTATTACTTTTAAATTAATAATTTCATATATATATATATATATATATATATATATTAAAATTTATCATTTAAAAGTTTAAATATAACGGAAATAACTTTAGTTATTTTTTTTTTGTTTCTATGCATTATTAAAAAATTGTTATTTAACAAATTAAATTTAATAAAAATAGTATTAAAATTGTAGATAGACTTTTGGAGCTAAATGGTGTGAGTAGGATGAAGCTTCTCATATTTTGGGCAGATACTCTACCCATCCTCAGAGACGAAATAATAATTTTGAATAATGATATGACAGAGTTGAGGCACTCAATAGCTTAATGCGAGTTAGTTGTTGTCACATAACATTAAATTTTAAAATAATAAAATAAAACATACATTAACAAATTAAAAAAAGGTGACAAAAATGTTATTGTCGACCATAAATCAAATACGTCAATTTCCACATGGTTTCTTGGACATGGTTTTGGCTCAGATACTCGGTTGTATTTCAGGTGATTACGTAAGAGATGGTTAGAGAAAAATCTGTGAGAGGAGAACCCGATGTAGAAGGCCCCACATAGAATTCGACAATGGTCTCCCAGGTAAATAGAGTGTAATACTCCTCACAAAAACCTAATAAGGTTGGTATAAAATCTGAGCCCCAAAAAAATAATGATGTCGTGCATGCTTATCTTAAGAGAATAGTGAAAAAAGTTTGAAAACTAATAGCAAGTTGGGAGGTAGAACTCACCCATCGAGTAAATGAGGAGTTGCAAGAAGAAGAATAGGAGATGTTGGTTCCAGAAACATGGCATACTCGTGGTAGGGTCACTCAATATAAACAGACCATCCACTTTTACCTCATGATGAAGAATATTGTTGCCAGAGCTATTATACATACCTCTGAATATATTAAAATTGATCCTACTTTGGAGGAGATCCAAAAATGCTTCTAGCTAGACAAATTTCATATCCAGCAACATAATGTTTGGTTGGGACGAATCGAGAAGCACCTTCGGTGCCCTCATTACTCTGATATCCTAGGACCTAGCGCAAAATATCCTGCCCGGTTTAGTCCTCTGAGAACTAATTTGAGAATTCTTATATATCATTTCTTTGAGTATTTGTTTGAGGCTTTCCATGTCGGTTAGTAGTACTATAGGTAGTGTGAGAAACACCTTATGGATTTCAAAAATTAAGGCCTATAACGCTAATTTTGGTAGACTCAAAGAATTGGGATTTTGGATGGCTTATAACGATTTCCAATGGCCAATAGTCCTGGTTTCCCAATGGGAAGGTTGAGGACATGGAATTTTTATCTTGATGTAACCTAATTGAATTATGAAGGAATGAAAGAAAGGTCCTACTCAACTTACAAAAAACAAGATGGGTTTTAAGATCCATTTCTTTTGGATATTGATGGCTATTGTGATTAATAGTGTCCACAAATTGCAGATCTGAATCTCTATCGTATTTTCCTATATGTTACATGAAAATATGGAGAAAGGGTTGGATTTTCTGAAAAATATATGCACTGTCTATGTTCTTTTTGAATTATTTAATTATTTCATTTGCCAATATCAGTAGATTCTAACAAGTGAAATAAATTTCCATAATATAGTTGGTTTTAATGTGTATGTTCCTTATTTTTTTTCAATTTCTCTTTAATAATCTCACAAATCCATTACTTGAATGTTTGAAAAAATAAATTAATTCAGAATTCATCTTTATTTTGATGCTCTGAGTTAAGTTTTCAAAGGTTACGATCCTGATCCTCTCAAACTACCTTAGGATTAATTGTTTATACACTATGGTAGTGGATTGTTCTTTTTTTGGTTCCTCCATATACAACAAATGAAAAAGGTGTAGGATGTGCTATCAAATTTACCTTTATCAATCCTCATCAGGCAACCACTTGTCCTTTCAAAGCTATCTAAACCCTAGATATTTAGCTCCATCACCCAATAAACTATTGATTTCAGGCCCAACCAAACCCTACATCAGTCGAAACTATCTAAAGATCTACCCTCAATCCGATGGTCAAACATAGATAGTGAATAAATGTTTGGAAGGATATCTTCGCTGTTTTGTATCTGAGAAGTACGCAAAATGGGTCAAGTGGTTACCTCTCGTTGAATGGTGGTATAACACTTCCTTCCATACTGCAGCAAAAATGAGCCCTTTTATGGCACTTTATGGATATCATCCACCGTCCATCACATCTTCTTTAAGGGAAAATTCTAGGGTTGAAGTAGTGGATGATCACATAGAGCACCAACAAGAATTTCTCCAACTCTTAAAGGATAACCTAAATTTGGCACAAAATCAAATGAAACAACATCCAGATCAACATCACAGTGAGAGAAGTTTTGATGTGGGAGACTGGGTATTTTTATGGCTACAACCATGCAAACAAATATCCCACAAGAAAGCTAAGAAGGATAATAAATTATTGCCAAAGTACTATGGTCCTTATAAGGTGCTACAAAAGATTGGTACTATGGCATACAAATTGTAGCTTCCTACTTCTTCGCGAGTGCATCCAGTTTTCCATGTTTCATGCTTAAAAATGGTTATAGGGGAAAAACTTCCAGTTCAAATAGTATTCCCAGAACTTGATGAGGAAGGAAAAAACATATTGGAACTTGAAGCAGTCATAGAAACAAGAACTCGACAGCTACGAAATCGATCAATTTCAGAGTATCTCATCAAATGGAAGAACATACCCACCGAAGATTTTACATGGGAGGATGAGAATTTTATACAGAAGCACCTGGAGCTACTCAAGCATTGAGGAAAACACTTTTTTGAAGGAGAGGAGAAATTTAGGTCCTTATATTACTAGTACAGTCCCTTATTGTTGTTATTTTAACCCCCTTATTGTTATTGTTGTACCCCTGTAACCCCCATATTTCTATTATTGTGCCCGTATATTATTATTCTTAGGTCGGCTAGGATTACATTGTGGCCCCACTAGGACTACATTGTGGCCCCATGGACTCCTATATATAGAGAGGAGGTTTAGTCCTTTGTATCATCTAAGAATTGTTCATTTATGTAATGTATTGCAGGTTTCCCCCTCAAAGTGGCTGATTTCTAAGGCGTTGATCTCTCTTTTCTTCTATTCTTGGAGCTAGTTTCATAACAAAATGAAATAAAAAAACCAATTTAAATAATACAAATCAACATTTCACCTAAAATATTTCCACCTAATTCCGACCAGAAAATCTACTAGAAACTCGATTGAATTCCGACCAAAAAATATACAAGTAGATTTCTCTAACAAAAACCTCTATGATGCAATAGGGATTGTGATATCATTTTGTTATTTATATTTTATTAAAATTTAATAAAATATTTTAAATATAAATTTTTTAATTCTAATAATTTCAATATTTTTAGCATAAATAAATTCCACTGCATGCCCAAGCCCATAAATGTCATAAATTACTTTCATTTCGTTACATGTTTTTTGGCCAAACCCTTCAATGGATATAGGTTTGTTGTTGTGGGCGACAAATACCTCGAGTCTGTACTTTTACAAAGTTTGGTAATTTAAGCTATTACACGATATGCATTCGTGTGATGAATCTTTTACCGCAGATATTATATAGATTCACTCATTATTTTTTATATGCAATTCGATCCATTTACACAACCACTTTTTTTTTATATCCAAATTGATCCATTTACATACCGACTTGAAGTGTTTGTGTTGAGATAGATGTTGGGTACGCTAAATAATATTAATTTAATTAAGTTAAATTTTTAGTCTTTTCTTTATCTAGGGACTATAACAATATTTTTTTTTTTTTTTTTTTTGGATTAGTCTGATGAGACTCTCTATTAATTTTGATGAGTTTTATGTCGATAACAAAAAATTTCAGATTTTCATTTTATTTACATTCTTTCTTAAATTATTAAAACGATTTTATAACTTTAGAAAAAATAATTTTTCATTTTTTGATTGGCCTAGAGCATCTTGATGAGACATAATATTTTTTCTGGAGTGCAATTTTATTTTTCATAGTGTAATATAACTTAGTTTTTCCTGGGAAACAACGGAAATATTGGCACAACTTTGATAAAATCCAATAGAAATTGTTGCAAATCAAAGTTACATTTTCCATGCTTCAAGTTTTTGGGAGTCCCGGGGGTTTTTGAAAGTTTTGAATCCATCTCAATGATCAGAAACATGATTAAGCAATGCCACTATCAGACATTTAGAAAAAAAACTAGATTTCAACAATGTTTTGGAGCTTGAGCAAAATTGACAACTCGTGAACCATGCCTTTTTATTTTATTATTTTTTAGCACCTAAAAACTAATTCTAAAATGGAAAAAATGATAATTTTGTAAATGGTCATTTTGTCGGTGATTGCTATAATACTGACATTGACACTAAAATTGTCATGCCTAAAAATACGAGTACTCTAGCCAAGTCCTTTATGCTATGGTGGGTCTATAAAATCGATATATATTCAATTGATCTTGTAATATGCTAAAAAAAAAATACTTGAATCTATTCTACAAAATGCAAAGACCAATTTTGATCGCACAATAACATAACAAGTAAGAGAAATAAATTATCATCCGCCCAACACAAGATGTATGAGGGGAAAGCAACTTCTCAAAACCTTGCTATCTGTATATTGCATAAAGTCAATATCTTGAAACAATACAATGATATTTCCCTTCCTGAGAAACCTCTACACTCTACTAACTGTCTCGCTCTAATCTAGATAAAATCAGTCCAATACTTAACCAATTCTCAACCTTTGTCTCACCAGCCTTGCTTATGCTTTCTTGGAGGAATTGTGGCTCAATTAATAAGGATTTTCCCAAGAATTGATTGTGAAATTCCTTCAAGGAAACTAGATGACCTCATGCATGACCTATACAATTATCTAATTAGACAACTAATAGTTATCTTCCCTTCAACCCCAATCTCAATTGGGTCACTCTTAGAACTGACATGCAACAAATATTTATAACACATTATCAGTTATCTGATTGATCATTACATGTGAATTAAATCATATTTAATTCACTGGAGATATCACTAGCTCAGCTCTCAGTTAGAACTAGTTAAATTGATTTTAACTCAAATAATTGAGTGAACTAATTACAACTCACAAATAACTCAACCAAGGCTCCTGAAAAGTAGGAGATGCCCTACATGCCTCTAGTTTGACCTCCAACTTGAATTGACTGAGATAACTAAGTCTTCCTGACTCATTTAGTGCTTACAATCTGTCATGTGATGAAATTAAAATTTACTTCTAATTTAATGAAGGGAAAATTATTCCAGAAGCCTCATTGGTGCCATTTTCAATATTCCTTGTTTTCATTTTCAAAACTCCCTCTCAACAAGAAAGTGATTCAACTAGGTCTCGATCATGTACCTTTGGAATGTTTTTCATGCAACAATGTTATAGTGTTGTTTTCTATTGCAACTTCAGAACCTGAAAAAGCATACAAACTAAATCATTATGATGCATTTGTCTCCAGAGTCTTTGACTACTACTAGCTATTGCACTATCTACTGAAAATTTTGTGGTGATTCTAACTCTGCATTTGTGCCATCTGCGTTGCTGCTAACTCTGATTTGTGCTCCAGTATCTAACATCTGAAAATATCAATGACCACTGATCTATCATGCTACTGTGTACTATGGTCTCGGGTATCAAGGTAATGATCCATGAGACAAAACATCTCATTATAGCCTGACCAATTTATTCTCTTGGGATTATGACTTCACATTTCCCCACCTCTCACTTAGAGGTATGGATTCATGTTCTCCCTCTACCCACCTGGATTGAAATTCCCCACTACAAGAGGTCTCTTCTTCAGTGGACGCCTCCACTCGGTCTCATAGATTGAAAAAAGCTTTCCATTTCCAATGGTTTAGCGAATATCTCTACAGACTGCTATTGTGACCTGCAATGTTGCAAACCAATTCCTCCATTGTTGATCAAATCTATAATGAAATGATACTTTGTGTCAATGTGCTTGCTTCTTTTGTGAAAAATTGAATTTTTGGACAACAAAATTGTTGAATTGTTGTCACAATAATTTTTTGTGCTTCCTCCTTTTTCATGCCCTAAATCCTTGAGCATTCTTATCATCCAAATTTATTGACATGTTTCCTTTGTTTTTGTGACATATTTAGCTTCAGTTGTGTACATTGAAACTATTGGTTGTTTCTTGGAATCCCATGAAATGACTTCCAAACCTAAATGGAACCCATAACCTGATGTGCTTTTTTTATCATTGACACTTCCTTCCTAATCACTATTAGTATGTCCAACCAACCTAAAATAATTTCTTATACCGTAAAATATGCCATATCCTTTAGTTCCATTAACATATGTTGATATTTTTTTCAATAATTTTTAATGTGTCTCATTTGGTTTCTCCATGAACCTTGAAACAAAACTCACTGCATACACTAAAGAAGGCCTACTTGTAGTCAAATACATCAAAATTTCAACCATAATTTTGTATATTGTTGGAATTACAATGTTGCTACAATATTCCTTAATTTCAAACCCATCACTGTTGGAGTTGGAAAAGGCATTTTGTTATAAATTTTTAACCTCTTCAATATATTTGTTACATACTTTGTTTGAGACATAAAAATTCTATATTCCATTTGCTTGACTTCTATTCCTAGAAAATACCTTAATAATCCCAAATCTTCCATTTCAAACTCACTCTTCATTACTTCTTTGAAATCAACAATGAGGATTTCATCACTTCCTGTAAAAATTAAATCATCTACATATAAAACCATAATTAAAATCTTACCAGATCTTTGATGTAGAGTGTTGACTCACCATCACATTTTCTAAATCCATCATCCAACAAGTATGTTTTTATTCTACTATACCATGCACAATGCTTGCTTCAGACCATAAAGAAATTTCTTTAGTATGTACACCGTGTCTTCTTGCCCTTGAATGATAGCAGCTGAAGGCTGCAAAACGCACATTCTCCACTTTATATGCATATAAAAGATGCATGGTTCATTCATCAACCAACATAATGTTCAAACTGAGCAAACTTTAATGCAGAAGATACCTTTTCAATTTGATGGTTTAAAACCATATTGTAAAACCCACTTCATAAATATTCGAATTAATATTCGATGTTGGAATAAAACCCTAAATATAAATCTTTGGGCCAAAACATACAACTCACCTTATAGGATTTGTATCCATGCATCTGATTTCAGTTAAATAAAAGCCGAAGATACCAATTAAAACTTTCACCCACATTTACCAACCCACCATACATTCAAGCTACGCAGACACTTTATTTATTCAAAGGTTTGACCTTGGTTAAAGCCAAGCACCATCATATATTAAAGCTCTTGGCCACAACTTTATTAACATACCTCTCCACCATTCATCAAATATATATTCGGGCTATGTTAACATTTCATATTTCATACTTTGGTTAAATATAAACCAATGCACATATTTTCACCAATTCAAATATCAGAAACATTAAATTATCTTCGGGCCCAAAATTCACCAACTTACCCTTCCGTTAATCTCCACGCAACTTCAAGTGCGAATGCCATTAGATCTCCGACATTTATGATCTGATGGAAATCGCATTCAATCAACCCCCGAAGTTTATCACTTAAAAGTCACGCAAAACAAATGGTTTTGAAATACCGTCTAGGCTACGTATCACTCCTTGGAGTGTATCATGTTCAAATTCAATAAAACTACTTACCATCCGAAAGCCACGTGAAAACCATTTGTGGTTTTCAAAAACCACCTACATTGTTCTATGGCATGGTTCCACTTCCACTGCGCCTTTACTTTGTATTTTCCGCCTTCAATTCTTCACTACGGGACTTCTGCATACTTGGTTAATAATTAAACAACCCATCGATTCCTCACTTTGAAGATCTGCTCTTCGTTTGGCACAGTTGACTGCAATTAAATCCTTTTTCACTATTCCACTGTGATATCATTTCAAAGTTTCGAACAGGACCAAGGTTACGTCCCATATTCAAACCCTCTCTGGCATACATTCCACCCATGAATGAACTTATATTATTCAATTTCTGTGGTTCTTATCCATCTATCATAAATACAATAAACCTCAAATGCGACTTCAATCCCAAATTTCACTACACTGTGTATTCACAACAGAATGCCTAATTTCTCCTTTTAATGCCTTATACGATGTCAACTCCAATTTCAAAGTACATCCAGGAAAACTGTATACCTCAATTTAGAAGTCCAGGTAATTATTTTAATAGCATTGATCCATTCTGTGATCAATGCTAATTTCCTCAAGTAATTCTACACAAGATTCAACATTAAACACATGGTCTCATACAATCCTGTAACCCAATTTCATCTGCACACCATATAACTCAGAATTGAAATACGAACTCAAAAAATCATGTTCTTTGTATTAGCACACAAATGTACATAGGAAATTCTTCATCTGGCCTGATATTCAAATCAGTGGCCTTTTTTCTTACAGCCTGTAGGCTTCAAACCCTATCTGTCTACCTATGTTCTACCTTGAAATCTCTCTCCTATATTCCTTTTAGGCTTACAATCTATACAAAAGGTTTTGAAACTATTTTTGGTTTTAGTTCCTCCATCTTCTCAATTAAATCCTAAATATCCTCTAAGTCTTCACTTAACTCAACTAATCCCTAAGGATCCTCTTTCATCCTAAAATCATGAAACCAATTCCAATTTAGGACTTACATTAATTCCTAAATCTCTCAATCCCTATACACTCTCAACTAGCCTAATTCTCTCATGTTCTCCAACATTCGAGAACATTTAAAAAATTCCTCACAATATTTAATTAATTCTCATTAAAATCACTGAAATCATTACATAAGAAACCAACTGCCTTGAAAACACAAAACCCCTAAGTCTATTAAAATACAAGGAATTTCATTGAGCCTAATGCTCCTGCATCAGACTCCCAAGGTAAAAAATAATCATTATCTCCTGATCATGTTCCTTTAATCTTTGCCTCCTGGATCCCATACTCTGTTTTGGTATTGTCCACTAGCTGCATTATTCTTCAACTGTACTTTTCCAGGCTTCCATACTTTATTCTGTGTCTTGCCACTAGCTATGCTTTCAAATTCTGTTCTTATTTTACCTTTTCTGTAATTTCTTTTCTTTCTTGTTGTTGTCTTCTTCTGAGACACCTTCATCATCAACCTCCATATGTTTTCAATCTCTATATTCAGTTTAGCTTCTGTCTGGAAATTACTCTGCCTTCTGTTGCTGCTTTCACTTTCTACTGCAAATATTTCTCCAAATACTGTTGCTTTTGTTGCTCTTGCTGCTTTTGTTGTTGTTGTCAATACTTTTGTTGGTTTTTTTGTTGTATATGTTGCTGCAGATGTTATATTTCTTGCTGTCGTAGCTTCATTTGTTGCTTCCTCCCAAACTTCCTGAATATCTCTTAAGATATCTCCCTCTGCAACATTCTTCTTCTGCTCACTTCCTGCAAGTTCACTTTTAAAAAATGAATTATCATTTGATGCTTTAACTGCAGTAATATAATCATTTAGTCTTCTTTGTATACTAGTAAGCATAATTAATTTTGACAAACTAGTATCTGCTCCTGCCTCTTCTACAACTGCAGGCATTTTCACTATAGTGTTTGCAATTCCTTTCTCTTGTTCAAATGTTTCTAGCAAACATCTTACCATTTCCTTTCAACTTGTTTTCTCTCAAACACATCATCAATATGTTGCAATTTAGTTTTAGCATATCCTTCTTCTTCTTCTTTGAAAATCTTCAGTAATTGTCCATCACCTCCTTGATTGATTCTGGCAATCAATTCAAACACTGTATCTTCATCCTTTATCAGAATAGAATTATGATTATTCACCATTGTGGAAATTCTAAAAGTCTTTCCTACAACCTTCTCTTGACCAATCAGACAAGCCAACTCTTCCCTGTCATCAACAATAAGAATTTCCTTCATATGAGACATGACTGTCTCACCTTCCTTAGAAATTATAAGTTCCTTCTTCTACAACAACTCATCCTCATTCACGACAACTCCAGGAGATGGATTGTCTTCTACAACACCTGTAAACATATTCAAATTATCAATTTCAAAATTACAAGACTCAATGGTCTCATTTAATGATCCAGACACCAAATCTTCTTTTTGCAGTTCCAAGTCTCTTTCGAGACCCAGAAAACCTTCAATGTATTTCTTCCCAGCTTCCAAGGTTATCTCCATTGTTCCAATCGCCATGATAGAATGATGATCCTTCACTATGTTTTCAGCTAACATAGTTTCATTTTCATTAAATTCTCTAACATTTTCCATTTGTTGACCTTCTTTGCCTGCATAATTAACACATGAATTATCAGTATTAAACATACAAGCTTTAAATGTCCCTTCCTCCTCTGGAAACATTTTAGTATGCTGCTTTGAGTTTTCATTTAACTCCTTTGTTAGCACATCAGTATGCTGATTTAAATTCTCCATGGGACTGTCAGCTAGTCTCTCCTTCTTATCATCTCTTTCATGAATTTCTCTCTGCTTTGGTTAACAATAATGAACTTCTTCAATTTGCTAAATCATTATTACATATTTATCCTCTGTTTTCTAACTATTATTCATGAAAAAATTCCTGTCTTACTTCTTCAACAATTTATCCTTAGTATAGATCCTCTGCTTTTCCAACTCTCTTTTCTGAAGATCTAACTTTCTATACAACTCAAAAATTTCAATTGGAGTAGAATTTGGAAACTTTACACAACTTTCCATACCTTCATTTGTTCTTGACCAATCATTATATGGTCCTTCTTCTTCTGTTTCAATATTCTGCTATTTATTCCCATGAGACCCCTCTGTCTCTTTCTCTTTCTGAGATCTTTCTATCTCAGCATTAATCTGAACAGATTTGAGATTCAACTCCTTCTCCTTAACAAAATTTAAAGCTTCTTCATCATCCTGTGATGTACCTGCAATCATACACAATTCATTAGTTTTAAAAACACAAGACTTTTCAGTCTCATTTTCTTCTTCAAGCATTTCTCATTGAAAAGAGTTGCATGTGGAATCCTCAAATTCCATCTTTGACTCTAAAAATCTGAGTTCTTCCTTCCATAAGGAAATCTCCTTCTACCTCCACTTCATTAGTAATGGTTTCCAAATTACTCTCTTTCCCTTCAGTGGAAATATCCATCATCCTGTCTGGTTTTCCTCTTCTTGTAGACATTCCTTTAGTACCTCCAATTGTAATTTCATCACTGCAATTTCTCTTTTTCTATCCTCATCGTTCATCTTATTTCTGTGGCATTCTTTAGAACCTATTTTTTGATCATCCATGATCATATTCTTTATGAACTTCTCACACACTATGAGTTGCACTAAACCTTTGTGACAACAAGTCCTCCCTGCTACCACTTACCTCACCAATTCCCTCTCTGGACTTGGTCGTTTGGCAAGCACTGGTTCTCTATCTCTAGAACCTCTTGGGCACTCTCATCTACTCTCTCTAAGCCTATATCCTCAGCACACCTTCTCTTGATAACACTTCAGTTGTTCTCCTTATCCAACCTTTAGCTGGAATATTTAGGTTCATTGCCATCATCATCAAATCTTTGTATTCATCTTATCTACAACCATAACTCTGCAATCACATTTTCAAACCAGATTATCTCACCTTCAAGATCTCTTCATGATCTTGTTCTCTTCATTCATTTGCACTTTTATTGGACTGTCTTCATTCATTTCTGCAAATGTATATTCACTTGAATTATGTGTATCTGTTGCTTATCAGATTTAGAATCTAATCTCCTCTTTCTTCCCTCATCACACATGCATTTTGATTTAATTAAAAAAAAATATTTAACTTCAAAAGAGATTTTCCTGCTCTAATACCACTTGATAGCAGCCGAAGGCTGCAAAACCCACATTCTCCACTTTATATGCATATAAAAGATGCATGGTTCATTCATCAAACCACATAATGTTCAAACTGAGAAAACTTTAATGCAGAAGCTACCTTTTCAATTTGATGGTTTAAAACCATATTGTAAAACCCACCTCATAAATATTCGAATTAATATTCGACTTTGGAATAAAACCCAAAGTATAAATCTTTGGGCCAACACATACAACTCACCTTATAGGATTTGTATCCATGCATCTGATTTTGGTTAAATAAAATACGAAGATACCAATTAAAACTTTTGCCCACATTTACCAACCCACCATACATTCGAGCTCCGCGGACACTTTATTTATTCAAAGGTTCGACCTTGGTTAAAACGAAGCACCATCATATATTAAAGTTCTTGGCCTTGGTTAAAACCAAGCACTGTGTCTTCTTGCCCTTGAATGATAGCAGCTGAAGGCTGCAAAACTTACATTCTCCACTGTATATGCATATAAAAGATGCATGGTTCATTCATTAACCAACATAATGTTCAAACTGAGCAAACTTTAATGCGGAAGCTACCTTTTCAATTTGATGGTTTAAAACCATATTGTAAAACCCACTTCATGAATATTCGAATTAATATTCGATGTTGGAATAAAACCCTAAATATAAATCTTTGGGCCAAAACATACAACTCACCTTATAGGATTTCTATCCATGCATCTGATTTCAGTTAAATAAAATCCAAAGATACCAATTAAAACTTTCACCCACATTTACCAACCCACCATACATTCAAGCTACGCAGACACTTTATTTATTCAAAGGTTTGACCTTGGTTAAAGCCAAGCACCATCATATATTAAAGTTCTTGGCCACAACTTTATTAACATACCTCTCCACCATTCACCAAATAAATATTTACGCTATGTTAACATTCCATATTTCATACTTTGGTTAAACATAAACCAACACACATATGTTCACCAATTCAAATTTCATAAACATTAAATTATCTTCGGGCCCACAATTCACCAACTTACCCTTCCGTTAACCTCCACGCAACTTTGAGTGTGAACGCCGTCAGATCTCCGACATTTACGATCTGACGGAAATTGCATTCAATCAACCCCCGAAGTTTATCGCTCAAAATTCACACGAAACAAATGGTTTTGAAATACCGTCTAGGTTACATGTCACTCCTTGGAGTGTATCACGTTCAAATTCAATAAAACTACTTACCATCCGAAGGCCGCGTGAAAACCATTTGTCGTTTTCAAAAACCACCTACACTATTCCATCGCATGGTTCCGCTTCCACTACACTTTTAATTTGTATTTTCCTCCTTCCATTCTTCACTACGGGACTTCTACATACTTGGTGAATAATCAAACAACCCATCGATTCCTCACTTTGAGGATCTGCTCTCCATTTGGCATGATTGAGTACAATTAAATCCTTTTTCGCTATTCCATTGTGATATCATTTCAAAGTTTCGAACAAGGCCACGGTTCTGTCCCATATTCAAACCCTCTCTGACATACATTCCACTCATGAATGAACTTCTATTGTTTAATTTCTGTGGTTCTTATCCATCGATCATAAATAAAATAAACCTCAAATGCGACTTCAATCCCAGATTTCAACACTGTGTATTCAAAACAGAATGCCTAATTTCTCCTTTTAATGCCTTATACGATGTCAACTCCAATTTCAAAATACATATAGGCAAACTGTATACCTCAATTTAGAAGTCCAGGTAATTCTTTTTAATAGCATCGATCCATTATGTGATCGATGCTAATTTCCTCAAGCAATTCTACACAAGATTCAACATTAAACACACAGTCTCATACAATCCTGTAATCCAATTTCATCTGCACAGCATATAACTGAGAATTGAAATATGAACTCAGAAAATCGAGTTCTTTGTATTAACACACAAACTTACAGAGGAAATTCTTCCTCTGGCCTAATATTCAAATCAACGGCCTTTTTTCCTACAGCCCGTAGGCTTCAAATGCTATCTGTCTACCTCTGTTCTACCTTGAAATCTCTCTCCTATATGCCTTTTAGGCTTACAATTTATACAAAATGTTCTGAAACTATTTTTGGTTTCAATTCCTCCATCTTCTCAACAAAATCCTAAATATCCTCTAAGTCCTCACTTAACTCAACTAATCCCTAAGGATCCTCTTTCATCCTAAAATCATGAAACCAATTCCAATTTATGATTTACATTAATTCCTAAATCTCTCAATCCCTATACACTCTCAACTAGCCTAATTCTCTCATGTTCTCCAACATTCGAGAACATTTACAAAATTCCTCACAATATTTAATTAATTCTCATTAAAATCACTCAAATCATTACATAAGAAACCAACTCCCTTGAAAACACAAAAACCCTAAGTCTATTAAAACAAAAGGAATTTCCTTGAGCCTAATGCCCTTGCATCATTTAACCTCTTAACTAGGTGGTTGTTTCACATACACTTCCTCTTTCAACACTCCATAAAAAAAACTGATTGCATGTTCATCTGATATACCTTCAATTTATGTTGTGTTGTTATTGCCAAAAATTTTCTCATTGTATCAATTCTTCCAATTGGCGCCAGTGTTTCAACATAATATCTTCCACGATGTTTTTTTTATTCATCAAGGACCAACCTCACTTTATGCCTTTCAATCCTTCCTTCAACATTTCATTTGGTCTTATAATCCCACTTCACTATGTCTTTTTTTCCTTGCAGAAGATTCAGGAACTCCCATCTGTCATTCTTTTCTATTTCCTCTATTTCTTTATCCATTTTTGCTACCCATTTTTCTTTCTTAATTGCATATTCAAAATTATTTAGATCATCTATATGAGAAAATAAAGAAAAAGGGGAATTTATACTCTCAAATACTTTATTCTTCATCATTTCTCATAAATATAACTCAAATTTATGATCTTTTGTCTTCTCATGCTTGCCGAAGATGGATTTGATGTGTCGACTTGATGTTTAAATTGAGATAATGTGGAGTTGATGATCATTTGTTGCACACTTGGAGCGGTATTTACTTGAATGCACGACATTGCTCCTATTTCTTGTTGATGGTATCACTTGATGACTACTTTGTTGAGCTTGAATATGTGTACGAGGAACCACCAGTTGAATATTTACCTATAGCTGCTCATTCTTATTTGTCTTCTTGTGGTAAAGTTAGTTTGCCACATTAATTATCTTTTACAAACTTCCATCCCATGCTTCCTCTTTTATGAACTGTACATCTATGTTGGTTATTACCTTTTTGGTTATTGGATTATAGAGCTTATATGCCTTGGATTTCATCACTATATGGCTAAAAATATGCATTTCTCCCCCTTTTATGTCCAACTTATTTATCATCTCATCTTGAACATGTGAATATGTCACACATCCAATTAATTTCATGTGAGTGACACTATGTCTTTCTCTGAGTCCATTCTTGATTCTGGAATCAAATTCTTCACACATTTTGGTTGGACATCGTGTTTATGATGTATGTTGTGCCAGTTAAGCCAACCCAATAATCATTTAGATAATGATTTTCCCTTTACATACTCCTTACCATTTTCCATAACTCTTCTATTTTCCTTTCTGCTCACACAATTTTGTTGAGGTGTGCTGCACATTGTTGTGCAGCTATTTATGAATTCCACTTAGCTCCCTTTTCCCAGAGTAAAAGTTTATTTTAGATAGTATTCGTACAGTACTATGTATTTCTAAAAACTCGGTGTAGTTTGTCCACTTTATTTTTCATGACAAGAACCTTGAATTGGTGAAAAGCATTCACAACTTCACTGTATTATAAAGTAGACTAATGTCTTTCTTGTGTAGTCATCTATGAATGTCAAGTAAATAGTAGTTTCCACCAATTTATGGTGTGTGCATTGGTCCACACAAATCTGAATGGATGATTTCAAAGGTGTACCTTTACCCTTATTGACTTTCCTGCTGAAATGATTCTCTATATGTTTTCCCCAAGATGCATCCTTCACATAAATTTGTCTAGCTTTTCTATTAGTGGAAAACTCCTTTACAGTGCATTTTCATGTGTAGCAAGTTTAAGACCATTAGAGGAAAATTTCAGCCTAAAAGTGCCTATGAAATTTTTTCATGTAATTTCCATGTCATACTATGTAACCCTATCAAAATATTTTAAATTTAAAAATACATATATATAAATATTTTGGAGGAAAGGAAGAAAAACTATTTTTTTAATTGTATTTTTTGGTTATCTTCCTTATAGGTTGCACTCAAATTTCAAGTGTAAACACTGATTGGATGCATAATTAAATTTGACATCCAACGAGTACCCATTATGCATACTTTTTAGAAGACTTCGACATTGATAGAAAAAAATGATATACTTTTGAGAATACCCCTAAATATCATTTCCTAAAAATCTTTCTTTAAAGCATCCAAAGGTATAAGGACAAGGAAAGAACCTAATGATCTAATTTTTGAGGGTGCATTTTCCCTTTATCCAAGGGGACTGCTACAGATTTCCATTGTATTCGGAAGGAAGCACAAGGGTTCCTTTCAAACCTTAAGGCCCATAAATACCATTCAAATCTCCCTAAGTATTAGTCAAATACAAGGTGTACCCTAGAAATATGAAAGGTTTTTATGTTATCCCATTTTCTTATGGGGACCCCCTACATTGGAGAAATTGGGCCGCTCCATAAATCAAAAGGATTCTTGATCATGTAGTTGACATCAAAACATGGTAGGATTCATTCATGAGAGTTGGATGAAAATGCAAGGAAGTTGAAACACCATATCCATATTGAATAGGCCCATGTCATTGCTATGATTGATTATTTCCATTATCGAAAGTTTAAGGAGACCATATACGTTGAGATAAGGCCTAATACTTAGAATAGAGACAATGGATAGAAAATAAATAGTTTTTGGATGTGTGCTCTTTTCTTGTTGCGTTCTTCCCCTTTTGTGTCTCCCTTTTTCCTCTTTTTAGTTAATTCTTTTTTTGTTTCCTTTTTAGAGAATTTTCTTATTATTTTAAATTTTGTAAATTATTAGTAAATATATATTACTTCTCTATGTTTCATTATATATATATATATATATATATATATATATATATATATATATATATATATATATATATATATATATATATATATATATATATATATATATATATAATATTATAATACTTGATTTTTTTATATATTTATTTTAATTTATGTATTTATTTTTATCATTTCTTTCCCAATGGGTATGAGTTTTCACGTACGAATTCACCGGAAAGAGCTTCTCATTTCCATTTTTTAGAGCCACCAATGATCCACAAAACAAAAATATTATGCGTATGTTAATATTTTTTCCGAACATAAATCTTTATATTTTCACGACAGATATTCCATTGAATTCAATTACAATACCGGGCCATTATTCGCAATTTACCTACCATACTTACAAGGATAGAGAAATTATCCTTCGAGAGGGAGCTCAATGCTTCTCACGATTGATAGCCTAAATGGATACCGAGACCAAATCAAATGGACTATACCCGGTTATTGTAACTCTTACGCAATTGTAGCTATATTGAGCCACATCGAAGAGTTCGGTCAATTTACTTCTTATGAACCCTCACATAATGTCACAAGTATTCCTCAACAGTCCATTTATCTATTTAGTCTGCCCATTTCTCTATGGATGGTAACTAAAAATCTATAAAAACTTTGTCTCGAAAAACTTGGAAAAAGTGGTCAAAAATCTTCCTATAAAATGCGGATCTCGGTATGAAACGATACTCGATGGTACTGCGTAAAGCTTCACGCAACAGAAGAGTAACTCCAATGGTATTATTAGTTCAACAAGGTATCTTCATCGAAATGAAAGACGTCATACCATGACAGTCCACAAGAACCATAATCCCTTTATGCCTTCACCTGGTAACTAAGTGACGAAGTCCATCGAAACATTCATCGAGTCTCTCGAGAATGGACAAGGGTGCAACAATCACCATGTCTCTGAATTTATCTAATTTTTCACATTGAAAAATTATGCACATATGTACATACTACTTACATCCTCCCTCATCTTCTCCCAAAAGTATCCCCTCTCCAACAATGCCAAATAATGACGCTTCCCTTTGAAGGTGCCTCTAATTCCATATACTTTGGAATACGAATTCGATTCTCATAAAACAATATTCCATCTCATAGCAAAAAAATATGAGTCTTCCCCTCATGCCTACTTCATAGTGCTCTTCACTGAGACATTTTGTATCCACCACTTATCATGAATTCTACTCTCCATCTCATCGGTCATATTAACCCGAGTCATACTATTTTAACATGGTCTTCTTCCTCCCCATGTAGATACAATTTCCCTTCTTTGATGAGGGAATTTTCCACACACACTGTATTTCTTTGTCGCATTTATTCTACTAGGAACTGTACTCAATAGTCATGTCAAAATTTTCCAATAAGTCCTTTCAATGAGCTTGCTTCACTAAAGCTTTAGTTGGGATGAATAATCGCTCGCTGAAATGTTGTTAGTATTGACAACAAATGTATACAACTACAAATGTATCTAGGAATGGATGCAAAACATGTTCATCAACGTGGAAAATGGCAGGAGAATTGCACAAACCAAATGGCATGACAAGAAACTAAAAACTCCCATATCTCATCACTATCACGTTCTTTTTCTCATTTGCCCTCTACTATGCGCATGATAATACCCATGTCTTAAATCGAGCTTCAAAAACACCTAGGGAATTCACAATATTATCAAAACAATCCACAAGTGGAAAATGAAATTGTTCTTTATCATCGATTATTCAATGCACCATAATCACAACACATAACTCATTCATGTCCTTCTTCTTCCGAAACAATATTGGACCACCATATGGATACCTTGAAGGTCATATGAAACTGCATCAACCAAATTTCATTCATTTTTGTTTCAACTCCTCCAACTATATTACTGGCCAAATGATAAAGGAACTTTAGCTAGTGGTTGCTTCATTGGCTCTAGCTCAATGTTATGGTCCACCACACATCTGGGTGGTAGTGTTGGGCCTTGAAATTGTTATTTACTTCCATTAAATTTTCACTTATATTTCCATATTATCACCTTCACTCCAGTTCATTTCATTGCATTTACCTTACCATTACCACTATTGGGTTACATTTATGTTTCCAAAACATTATTGATTCCTAGTAATTTTAAGTGAATTTGTGGGTACAAATTAGAAAATAATATGCACATACTTATACCTAACAAGTGGAATGAGTTTTTTCCATGTAGGTCAAAGAAACATGGAAGACCCTTAGGTGGCCTCCTAAGGCCAAATACGAATTTGGATGGAGAAGATCATGTGATCATAAGGATACATGTCTCATTTTCTATTTGTATTGTAACTCTAAGAAGACATGTGCCTTATCACTTCCTATTTGGATTGTAACACTAGAGATATGGGGAGAGATTCATGGAATCTCATTAATGAGATAGCTTCTCATATTTTGCATAAATAGGATAATCTTTCTCCTATAAAATCATGTGTAAAATTGGAGTTATGCTCAAGCATTGAATACAAAATTAGATTGTGGCACCTTACTCATGAATGTTCTTTCATTTTGACTTGGTTTTTTCTTACATATGGAGCATCTCAATTTACCATCTCTCATAATTTTAGATCAGCTACCTAAAATGTGAGATTTATTTTCTTTTATAGATTAAATTTTACTTTCTTTCTTAGTATTAGTTTTAGAATGACTGTGTAATCTTTGCTTTCCTAAAACATCTCGGGAAGGTAGATTCATCTATTTTCCAATTGGATTAAGTTTGAGGCAATAAGAATACGCATTTCTTAGTTTCATTTCATTTTTTGTTATTTACATTCATTTCATATTTCTTTTGTTATTTAATTTCCTATATCAAATCTTCAGCCATTGTATAACTCGGTGTTCCTAAAGATCGGGCTAAAGAAGGTGGCTTATCCTTCATAATTGGGTGCTCAAATGTCAGGCTATACAATCATTGAGCTTTTCACTTACATGCTTTTTACATTATTTTCTAGATTAAGATCCTCGTTCAATTGTATGATTGGGTGTTCCTAAAGATCAGGCCAAGAATATGACTTATCATACTTCACACGAGTTGGGTGCTCGAATGTCTAACCTATGCGATTATTGATTTTTTCCCTTTATACTTTTAAATACTTTCCTATATTTAAAGAATAAAGTATAATCGGTTGCTTGTACATCATCTCAAGAGGTGATTATCATACTTCGATATTGGATGCTGGAGTTATTGAGCATGCATATTTGTTTTCCATTATGTGCTTTGAAATGCTTTCTTAGATTAAAATTTCAATTCCTACAAGTGTAATTGTGTGCGCTATATTTTATTTTTAATTTGTTTTTTTCTTTATTTTAAGATTTACTTGATTTCATAGGTTAGTTGAATTTCATTATCATTATTTGATTTCATAGATGATATGAATTGGCTTTAGATATTTGTACTTATATTAGTCTAAGTGAAAGACAATTTCCAGCATATAACTGAATGCATGCTTCACAATTTTACGAAATCAGGGTTGACAATTAAATTACAAGAAATTATTTTGCCCCAACGAGGTAGTACATTAGGAAAATCATCGAGTATAACACATGCATATTTGGCCAATACATCAAAAATATTAGGTGGAACATGTTTCCCCACTCCATCATCATCCTCAACCCCACTCCTTTATGAATGTCACACAAAGTCTCAACCTCTATGTCTTGCATCTCCCTACTCATACTTAAAGGTACGGACACATGCGACACCTTCACCTCCATATGTTGTTGGTGAGTAGGAAAATTCCAAATCCGTGTGTCTCCAATAAACATGATCTCATCCCGAAATAGGACATCAATTGCCTTGTTTCCATTTAGAAAATATTGCCCCAATATCATGTCAAATTCATTCATCTCCATCACCATGAAGTCCAAACCATACCAATCATAAATTCAAACGGACACATCACACCTTGAATCCACGACACTTTATCCCTTGAGTTCACGGCTTGATCTCCACATCCTTCGAAGCTCTGGCCAGCCCAACTTACTTTCCTAACATGGTCTTCATAAAATTATGAGTGGCACTGTGTCCACCAAATCTTGGATAGTTCTTCCATGAATCTCCAAGTCAAGATACCACAAACTATGTAGTGAGCCCTTTATTTCCTAAATAAATTGAGCCTTCATGCATCTTTGGTCTTTGTTGCATCTTTTTTGTCTTTTGCTATGATACCATCTATCATACCCCTAAGTCGTTTCCTACCATTCGAGGCATCGTGCGACAAAGGCTGTTTCATAGTTATTTTTATCATATTCCGAACTACACCTACCAACATTATTATTTATTTTTTCTTCCATTATCAAGTTAAATGCGGAATACATAAAAAAACAAAGGAAGCGAGAAAAGAATTACGTGGTGTGGTCAATGGACTTGGAGTGAGGAAGAGACATTTATTTATAAAGAAAATATGGGGAATTTTCGCTACATTTTCTCCTGAAAGAAATAAGTAGAAGAAGACATTTGTCATAAGTCTTTGAAAAAGGCATTGGAGAAAAAATTGTTCTCTCAACAAAAATCAAAGTGTAAACTGGAGTAATGTCGCGATAAAAAATAGAGTAGTGCATAGTAAAACTCAAATTCCAGGAATGATCCGCATAAGAAAATGTAATTTGATTATATATTGATGAAATAAAAATTTTAAATGTAAATGGAGACTTCAACATCCTTTCATCACACGTTGAAAACAAGATTTTTCTGAGACATTTACCGACGATGCAATTTTTATAGCCAGTAAGCCGGTTCATACTCTTATTTTTATGAAAACATGAACTTTAATTTAAAGTAATATATTTCATTAATTATAAAAATTCATGCATTCATCTATTATATAAGGTGACAATTCAACTCATTAAAAATATATATTGAAACAAATTCATAGTACATATATTTATTGTGAATCGCTAATACGTAGTAAATAAAACATTATGACACCAAGCTAATATTGTAGCTATTATCAAATATTTGATTTATGAATACAATGTAGGATATGGGACCTTGTACAATATTCATAATTTAATTTACTTCATTCCTTTGTAGGAACCAAAATTCTAGGTTTGATTTCTCATTACTTCTAGGTATGGTGAGCTATCAATGCATTTGGTTTGGTGGGTTACGTTGTTCTATACCACTTAATGAAAGCTACTAATATTTAAATTTCCCACAGAGTGTCATAGATTGAAAAAAACCATTTCAATGGTTTAGTGAATATCTCTACAAACTACTATTGTGACTGCAATCTTTTCAGCATTATCTCCATCGTTGATCAATTCTATATTGAAATGATGCTTTGTGTCAATGTGCTTGCTTCTAACGTGGCTTGAATTTTTAGACAACAAAATTGTTGAATTATTGTCACAATAATATTTTGTGCTTCCTTATTTTTCATGCCCTAAATCTTTGAGCATTCTTATCATCCAAATTTATTGACATGTTTCCTCTATTGTTGTGACATGTGCCCAGCTTGATTTGTGTACATTGAAACCAATACTTTGTTTCTTGGAATCCATGAAATGACTCCCAAACCTAAATGGAACACATGTGCTGTACGCTCTTTTTTTATCATTAGCCTTCACTTAATGCTATTAGTATGTCCAACCAACCTAAATAATTTTTAATGTGTCTTTCGTTTGGTGTCTCCATGAACCTTGAAACAAAACTCAACACATAGACTAAAAGCGTTCCTAGTTAGTCAAATACATCAATTTCAACCATACTTTGTATATTGTTGGAATTACATTATTCTTCTAAGGTGTAATTTCAAACCCATCGATTGTTGAGTTGGAAAAGGCATTTTTTGTTATACATTTTTAACATACCTCTTCAATATGTTTGTTACATACTTTTTGTTTGAGACATAAATTCCATATTCCATTTGCTTGAATTAAATGCTAGAAAATACCTTAATAATCCAAATTATTCCATTTCAAACTCATCTTCATGACTTCCTGAAATCAGCAATGAAAGTTTCATCACTCCTGTAAAAATTAAATCATCTGCATATAAAATCACAATTAAAATCTTGAGGATCTGCACTTTCTTTGTTGTAGCAGAGTGTTGACGCACCATCACATTTTCTAAATCATCATCCCACAAGTATGTTCTTATTCTACTATATACCCGGCACAATGCCTTTAGAACATAAAGAAATTTCTTTAGTATGTACCCACCGTGTCTTCTTGCCCTTCGCCTCTTAACTAGGTGGTTGTTATACACTTCCTCTTTCAACACTCCATAAAGCGGTGCATGTTCATCGAGTATACCTTCAAT
Source organism: Pinus albicaulis (assembly GCA_034641835.2). NCBI lineage: Eukaryota > Viridiplantae > Streptophyta > Pinopsida > Pinales > Pinaceae > Pinus > Pinus albicaulis. Next base: position 79,781 of record JAXQQM020084253.1, read on the forward strand.
TTATGTTGTGTTGTTATTGCCGAAAATTTTCTCATTGTATCAATTCTTCCAGTTGACAGTGTTTCCAACATAATATCTTGATGTTTTTATTCATCAAGGACCAACCTCACTTTATGCCTTTCAATCCTTCCTTCAACATTTCATTTGAATTATAATCCCACTTCACTATGTCTTTTTTCCTTGCGGAAGATTCGGGAACTCCCATCTGTCATTCTTTTCTATTTCTCTCTTCTTTATCCCATTTTTGCTACCATTTTTTCTTTCTTAATTGCATATTCAAAATTATTTAGATCATCTATATGAGAAAATAAAGAAAAAGGGGAATTTATATATAAATTACTTTCTTCATCTTCATTTCTCATAAATATAACAAAATTGTTCATCCTTTGTCTTCTCATGCTTGCAGATGGATTTGATGTGTCGATTGATGTTTAAATTGAGATAATGTGGAGTTGATGATCATTGTTGCACACTTGGAGAACATTTACTTGAATGCACAACCATGGCTCCTATTTCTTGTTGATAGTATCCTTGATGACTACTTTGTTGAGCTTGAATATGTGTACGAGGAACCATAGTTGAATATTTACCTATGGCTCCTCATTCTTATTTGTCTTCTTGTGGTAAGCCAGTTTGCCACATTATTATCTTTACAAACTTCCATCCCATGCTTCCTCTTTTATGTTGTACAACTATGTTGGTTATTGCCTTTTTCGTTATTGGATTATAGAGCTTATATGCCTTGATTTGTCACTATATGGCTACAAATATGCATTTCTCCCCCTTTTATGTCTAACTTATTTATCATCTCATCTTGAACATGTGAATATGTACACATCTAATTAATTTCAAGTGATTGACACTATGTTTTTCTTGAGTCATTCTTGATACGGAATCAATTCTTCACACATTTGGTTGGACATCGTTTTATGATGTATGTTTTTCCGCAAAGCCAACCCAATAAACATTTAGATAATGATTGCCCTTTGCGCACTCCTTGCCATTTTCATAACTCTTGTATTTTCCTTTCTCTCACACAATTTTGTTGAGGTGTGTGCACATTGTTGTGAAAGCTATTTATGAATTTCATGCTCCCTTTGGTAAATTTATTTGAGATGTATTCTGCAGTATATGTTTTCTAAAAACTTGATGTAGTGTCCACTTTATTTTTCATGAAAGAACCTTGAATTGGTGAAAGCATTCCAACTTCAATTTTTTGTATTATAAAGTAGACTAATGCTTTCTTGTGTAGTCATCTATGAATGTCAAGAAATAGTAGTTTCCACCAATTTATGGTGTCTACATTGGTCCACCAAATCTGAATGGATGATTTCCAGGGTACCTTTACCCTTATTGACTTTCCTGTGAAATGATTCTCTACATTTTTCCCCAAGATGCATCCTTCACATAAATTTGTCTAGGTTTTCTATTAGTGGAAAATTCTTCTGTGCATTTTCTGTGTAACAGGGTTAAGACCATTGAGGAAATTTCAGCCTAAAAGTGCCTATGAAATTTTCATGTAATTTCCATGTCATACTATGTAACCCTATCAAAATATTTTAAATTTACTACATGTAAATATTTTGGAGGAAAGAAGAAAAAACTATTTTTTTAATTGTATTTTTTGTTTATCTTCTTATAGGTTTACCTCAAATTTCAAGTGTAGAAACTCATTGGATGCATAATTAAATTTGACATCCAACCAGTACCCATTATGCATACTTTTTAGAAGCCTTCGACATTGATAGAAAAATGATATACTTTTGAGAACAACCTAAATATAATTTCCTAAAAAATCTTTCTTTAAAGCATCCAAAGGTATAAGGACAAGGAAAGAACCTAATGATCTAATTTTCGGGGTGCATTTTCCCTTTATCCAAGGGACCACTATAAAGATTCCATTGTATTCGGAAGGAAGCACAAGGGTTCCTTTCAAACGTACCCATAAATACCATTCAACCTAAGATTAGTCAAATACAAGGTGTACCTAGAAATATGAAAGGTTTTTTATGTTATCCCATTTTTCTTGTGGGGCCCCTTACATTGGAGAAATTGGCCGCTCCATAAATAAAAGGATTCTTGATTATGTAGTTGACATCAAACATGGTAGGATTCCTCCACAAGGTTGGATGAAAATGCAAGGAAGTTGAAACACCATATCAATATTGAATAGGCCCATGTCATTGCTATGATTGATTATTTCCATTATCGAAAGTTTAAGGAGACCATATACGTTGAGATAAGGCCTAATACTTAGAATAGAGACAATGGATAGAAAATAAATAGTTTTTGGATGTGTGCTCTTTTCTTGTTGCGTTCTTCCCCTTTTGTGTCTCCCTTTTTTCCTCTTTTTAGTTAATTCTTTTTTTGTTTCCTTTTTAGAGAATTTTCTTATTATTTTAAATTTTGTAAATTATTAGTAAATATATATTACTTCTCTTTTTTTTATGTTTCATTATATATATATATATATATATATATATATATATATATATATATATATATATATATATATATATATATATATATATATATATATATATATATATATAATATTATAATACTTGATTTTTTTATATATTTATTTTAATTTATGTATTTATTTTTATCATTTCTTTCCCAATGGGTATGAGTTTTCACGTACGAATTCACCGGAAAGAGCTTCTCATTTCCATTTTTTAGAGCCACCAATGATCCACAAAAACAAAAAATATTATGCGTATGTTAATATTTTTTCCGAACATAAATCTTTATATTTTCACGACAGATATTCCATTGAATTCAATTACAATACCGGGCCATTATTCGCAATTTACCTACCATACTTACAAGGATAGAGAAATTATCCTTCGAGAGGGAGCTCAATGCTTCTCACGATTGATAGCCTAAATGGATACCGAGACCAAATCAAATGGACTATACCCGGTTATTGTAACTCTTACGCAATTGTAGCTATATTGAGCCACATCGAAGAGTTCGGTCAATTTACTTCTTATGAACCCTCACATAATGTCACAAGTATTCCTCAACAGTCCATTTATCTATTTAGTCTGCCCATTTCTCTATGGATGGTAACTAAAAATCTATAAAAACTTTGTCTCGAAAAACTTGGAAAAAGTGGTCAAAAATCTTCCTATAAAATGCGGATCTCGGTATGAAACGATACTCGATGGTACTGCGTAAAGCTTCACGCAACAGAAGAGTAACTCCAATGGTATTATTAGTTCAACAAGGTATCTTCATCGAAATGAAAGACGTCATACCATGACAGTCCACAAGAACCATAATCCCTTTATGCCTTCACCTGGTAACTAAGTGACGAAGTCCATCGAAACATTCATCGAGTCTCTCGAGAATGGACAAGGGTGCAACAATCACCATGTCTCTGAATTTATCTAATTTTTCACATTGAAAAAATTATGCACATATGTACATACTACTTACATCCTCCCTCATCTTCTCCCAAAAGTATCCCCTCTCCAACAATGCCAAATAATGACGCTTCCCTTTGAAGGTGCCTCTAATTCCATATACTTTGGAATACGAATTCGATTCTCATAAAACAATATTCCATCTCATAGCAAAAAAATATGAGTCTTCCCCTCATGCCTACTTCATAGTGCTCTTCACTGAGACATTTTGTATCCACCACTTATCATGAATTCTACTCTCCATCTCATCGGTCATATTAACCCGAGTCATACTATTTTTAACATGGTCTTCTTCCTCCCCATGTAGATACAATTTCCCTTCTTTGATGAGGGAATTTTCCACACACACTGTATTTCTTTGTCGCATTTATTCTACTAGGAACTGTACTCAATAGTCATGTCAAAAATTTTTCCAATAAGTCCTTTCAATGAGCTTGCTTCACTAAAGCTTTAGTTGGGATGAATAATCGCTCGCTGAAATGTTGTTAGTATTGACAACAAATGTATACAACTACAAATGTATCTAGGAATGGATGCAAAACATGTTCATCAACGTGGAAAATGGCAGGAGAATTGCACAAACCAAATGGCATGACAAGAAACTAAAAACTCCCATATCTCATCACTATCACGTTCTTTTTCTCATTTGCCCTCTACTATGCGCATGATAATACCCATGTCTTAAATCGAGCTTCAAAACACCTAGGGAATTCACAATATTATCAAAACAATCCACAAGTGGAAAATGAAATTGTTCTTTATCATCGATTATTCAATGCACCATAATCACAACACATAACTCATTCATGTCCTTCTTCTTCCGAAACAATATTGGACCACCATATGGATACCTTGAAGGTCATATGAAACTGCATCAACCAAATTTCATTCATTTTTGTTTCAACTCCTCCAACTATATTACTGGCCAAATGATAAAGGAACTTTAGCTAGTGGTTGCTTCATTGGCTCTAGCTCAATGTTATGGTCCACCACACATCTGGGTGGTAGTGTTGGGCCTTGAAATTGTCATTCACTTCCAATAAATTTTTCACTTATATTTCCATATAATCACCTTCACTCCAGTTCATTTCATTGCATTTACCTTACCATTACCACTATTGGGTTACATTTATGTTTCCAAAACATTATTGATTCCTAGTAATTTTAAGTGAATTTGTGGGTACAAATTAGAAAATAATATGCACATACTTATACCTAACAAGTGGAATGAGTTTTTTCCATGTAGGTCAAAGAAACATGGAAGACCCTTAGGTGGCCTCCTAAGGCCAAATACGAATTTGGATGGAGAAGATCATGTGATCATAAGGATACATGTCTCATTTTCTATTTGTATTGTAACTCTAAGAAGACATGTGCCTTATCACTTCCTATTTGGATTGTAACACTAGAGATATGGGGAGAGATTCATGGAATCTCATTAATGAGATAGCTTCTCATATTTTGCATAAATAGGATAATCTTTCTCCTATAAAATCATGTGTAAAATTGGAGTTATGCTCAAGCATTGAATACAAAATTAGATTGTGGCACCTTACTCATGAATGTTCTTTCATTTTTGACTTGGTTTTTCTTACATATGGAGCATCTCAATTTACCATCTCTCATAATTTTAGATCAGCTACCTAAAATGTGAGATTTATTTTCTTTTATAGATTAAATTTTACTTTCTTTCTTAGTATTAGTTTTAGAATGACTGTGTAATCTTTGCTTTCCTAAAACATCTCGGGAAGGTAGATTCATCTATTTTCCAATTGGATTAAGTTTGAGGCAATAAGAATACGCATTTCTTAGTTTCATTTCATTTTTTGTTATTTACATTCATTTCATATTTCTTTTGTTATTTAATTTCCTATATCAAATCTTCAGCCATTGTATAACTCGGTGTTCCTAAAGATCGGGCTAAAGAAGGTGGCTTATCCTTCATAATTGGGTGCTCAAATGTCAGGCTATACAATCATTGAGCTTTTTCACTTACATGCTTTTACATTATTTTCTAGATTAAGATCCTCGTTCAATTGTATGATTGGGTGTTCCTAAAGATCAGGCCAAGAATATGACTTATCATACTTCACACGAGTTGGGTGCTCGAATGTCTAACCTATGCGATTATTGATTTTTTCCCTTTATACTTTTAAATACTTTCCTATATTTAAAGAATAAAGTATAATCGGTTGCTTGTACATCATCTCAAGAGGTGATTATCATACTTCGATATTGGATGCTGGAGTTATTGAGCATGCATATTTGTTTTCCATTATGTGCTTTGAAATGCTTTCTTAGATTAAAATTTCAATTCCTACAAGTGTAATTGTGTGCGCTATATTTTATTTTTAATTTGTTTTTTTCTTTATTTTAAGATTTACTTGATTTCATAGGTTAGTTGAATTTCATTATCATTATTTGATTTCATAGATGATATGAATTGGCTTTAGATATTTGTACTTATATTAGTCTAAGTGAAAGACAATTTCCAGCATATAACTGAATGCATGCTTCACAATTTTACGAAATCAGGGTTGACAATTAAATTACAAGAAATTATTTTGCCCCAACGAGGTAGTACATTAGGAAAATCATCGAGTATAACACATGCATATTTGGCCAATACATCAAAAATATTAGGTGGAACATGTTTCCCCACTCCATCATCATCCTCAACCCCACTCCTTTATGAATGTCACACAAAGTCTCAACCTCTATGTCTTGCATCTCCCTACTCATACTTAAAGGTACGGACACATGCGACACCTTCACCTCCATATGTTGTTGGTGAGTAGGAAAAATTCCAAATCCGTGTGTCTCCAATAAACATGATCTCATCCCGAAATAGGACATCAATTGCCTTGTTTCCATTTAGAAAATATTGCCCCAATATCATGTCAAATTCATTCATCTCCATCACCATGAAGTCCAAACCATACCAATCATAAATTCAAACGGACACATCACACCTTGAATCCACGACACTTTATCCCTTGAGTTCACGGCTTGATCTCCACATCCTTCGAAGCTCTGGCCAGCCCAACTTACTTTCCTAACATGGTCTTCATAAAATTATGAGTGGCACTGTGTCCACCAAATCTTGGATAGTTCTTCCATGAATCTCCAAGTCAAGATACCACAAACTATGTAGTGAGCCCTTTATTTCCTAAATAAATTGAGCCTTCATGCATCTTTGGTCTTTGTTGCATCTTTTTTGTCTTTTGCTATGATACCATCTATCATACCCCTAAGTCGTTTCCTACCATTCGAGGCATCGTGCGACAAAGGCTGTTTCATAGTTATTTTTATCATATTCCGAACTACACCTACCAACATTATTATTTATGTTTCTTCCATTATTAAGTTCAGTGTGGAATACATTAAAAAAGAAAACTGATGCAAATTATGCCAATCATGATACCTACACCATAATTTTATAAATTTATATTTTTATCATATTTTTTTGTAATTTACATTAATGTATAAAGGGGGAGGCCGACCCTAATCGATATCGACACTCTACGAGTTTTTCCAATTTATTGTCGTATTCATAACATGCGATCATACCCACCTACACGGTGTCATGTTACCTCCAACCTCGCAACCCTATCAATTTCACACAATCATGTTACCGAAAGCATTGCACATCCATTACGCTCGAATGCGGCTTGCATGTTTGACTTGAAATTCTTGAAAATTTTCGTTCTCCCTTCTAGTAGTGTTGGCACATCACCCAAATTCCTTGTGATATCATTCAAACTTTTGATTTCCCATGGTCATGCCTTACCTCTCGACGCTCGCCCCGCAACTTCCCTGATTGGTATTCGACTCTACGGAGTTATGTGTTTTTCCAACACATGGCCCTTCAATTTATACATTGTTAAGTATTTTTTGTTTTGTGGGGACATGCCACGGGAATCATCCCACAGTGACCTACACACAAGATTCACCATGCCCCTTTCCCATACGTATGTGTCGTCCCTTCACTTGCTAATCGAGAATGTCTGTATTAATGGAAAAAAATTGCCAAAAAATAAAAGTGCTCAAAATCACACAAAAATAGAATTACCGAATGATTCCCATTTGCCAAGAATGCGGAACAATTCGTTTCACTCAAAACGAGACTCATATGAGGAAGTTAGAGCCGGGTCAGTCATCATGCCAAGCGAATGAATTTAGAAACGTCAAATAGGGTCAAGGTCAAAATTTGTGTTTTCCTTTGACCAAATGAGAAGGTGACATGTGTCGGATTGTGGTTAGTCAAATCTCTAGGCTATTTGAGTTTCTTATTTGGTTTTTAAGCCAATCCAATGGGAAGAGGAGACATGGCAAGCTTTTAGGAGGTCGCCACATGCCCCACCCTCTAAGGCAAAACGTATGGTAAATTCAATGTCGAAATGATTTAATATATCAAATTATTTTATTTATTACTATACAATGCAAAAATTTGTATAGTGGCTTGGCGGAGGTCGGGCTCCAGCCCGTGACCTCCCCCACGCTATGCACCAACATTACCAAAAGGACACAAAATGTTTGCTTAATATGTAGCTTGCGACGTATATTTGAATTCAAAAGGTTCAAATGGTAGGGGTAAGGAGGGGGACAGCCCCATCACCATATGAATATGCCCCCAAAACCAAAGGCGGAGCGTATTCCTTAAATGGCAACATTAATCATAATGTGGGATTAACTAACAATAATCCCATGCACTAGCACTAAGACTCTTTTTAATGCGATTTTTTATTAATTTCACAAATAGTGGGCCACTAGTTAAATAGCACTTAACACTTAATTAAAATAGGAGTTGAATTCGGCAAATTTTAGGTAGTTACGCTACTTTTGGCGCCACCTCTAGTTTTGGCAAACTTAGCTGAGTTTCTCGGATTTTAGTGGGGTTTCCTAGGCCAAAATCGAATGAGGCATAACTCGATCATATTGTAACCAGTTGGGCTCAAGAGGAATCATTCCTATATTATTTGGATTCTCTAAGCACATGATGGTGTAGGTTGCGAAGCATTGGAGCACTTATGTTAGTGATGTTAAGTCTTTGAATATTAAGACGCCCGGGGCCCTGGGGAGAGTCATGCCTAGATCCTTTGAAGACCATTTTTCGAGCTTGAAGAGTCTATTTTGAGGTTTTGGGTCTTCTAAATCCAATGGAGTAGGCTTGAAAGCCATTGTATCATGTGGGTCCATGTAATCGAGAGAATTGATCATTAATCCAAAGAGGACCTAGACGGTTAGACGAGTCCATGGAGATGTAGTCTAGGAGGGTGAAATATGTTATCAACTATTGTGTTATGTGTTTGTTTTGTTTTATGATCATTACTTGTTGTACATGTAACATTTGGAAGCTAATTAACTCATAAATTTCTCATATAAAGAATTGACACATAAATCCTCACATAAGCTTGGCTAATTTGAGACGATCCTAAAAGCATTTTATTTAAACATTGAGGGAGCTAGCACAAAAAAATATTTTCCTGTTCATATCATTTGGCATCGAGCTCGGTTTAGCTCATTTAGACACGAGATTTTCCAAGTTTAGCTAGAGAATTAGCTATTGGTTTTGCATTTGTTCAAGGATAATTTAACTATTTGCAAGTTTATGTGTGTGAAGAGAAGGTCGATTGAGAGCTCAATTTTTCAAATCACAACAAAGAATATTTGTATCCATTACCAATGTCTTGTGACTTCATCGAAACATTTTTTCTAGTAAATATTCCTTAGCAGACCTTTGATAAAGATATGTTCTTGAAGCTCTACATCATGAATGATACGGTGCGAGAGATGTATGAAGCTAAGAGGGAGAGAATTATACTTTGAGAGCGAGTTTATTACCATGAAGGAGGAGAAGTAGAGCTTGTTGAAAAGATGCATGAGATGGAGACTCAGCTCCATATTGCAAATGAAACCCTTGAAAATATGCATGAGATGGAAACTCAACTCCATGATTCAAGGAAGCCTTAATAGCCAAGCATGTGCTTGAAAAGAGGTCTGAAATTCAAGTTTATCAACCCATTTCCTCTCCAAGATGAATGTGTAGGTTCTTTGAAAGACACACTAAAGGGATAGGGTCCAAATTATTGATGAAAATGGGCTATCAAGGTAAAGGGTTGGAAAACATGCAAAAGGCATAGTTCGGCCAATTGTTGTTGAGGAAAGGTCTAGGTATTTGGGTCTTGGTTATGGGAAACATGATGGAGAATGCTCCAAACCCAAGGAGTCACATGATGGTACTCCAGAAGGACTTTAATTACATCTTCATTATGTCAAGCTTGTGATGATTGTGTTCATGGGGAATGCAAAAATTTTATATACCACTTTGCAAGAAGATGCTCATATGCATGTGACTAATAAGAATGGAAAACAAGAGGATGGTGAAATATCTAAATTAATTGAATGCATTTTGGTATTCGAAAGAGCAGTACCTCATCAAATTCATTTCCTGAAGAAGGCAAAAGGTGAGTGTGCGGGGTGTAAATGCCTTTAATCAAGTTCTTTTGATTATGATAAGCATGGTAAATCCTCACATACGATTTGGAGAAAGCTTAGAAGTTCCTTTTGTGGTTTGAATAACCATAATTACTCGAGGTGTTGGAAGAAGATAGCCATGGATAGGAAAATTTCTAAACAAATGAGACGAGAGAAAGCCAAAGGTCCATTGGATAAGGAAAACCATGTTGAAAAGAGGATACAATTGTTTTGCACACATTTCCATACGGCAAGGTTATTTTGTAGACAAGTGTTGGAATTTTCATCCATCAAGTCATCCATGAAATTTGAAGAAGGTGAAGAGATAGATTGACAAGAATGGAAAATAGGATTTCATGATTGATGTGGGTCACGAATACACATGATGAAGTGCGGTTGAAAGAAGGGCCATTGAAAATGGATTGGTAAGATATAGTTAGATTTCTTATCCAATTAAGTGCTTACCATGTGTTTTGATGAATGCATTTTAAATTTTTACGCAGGAAGGTGTTTGAGAAGTAGTTTATGTTGACTCACTTAGATGCGGCAAAATGGAAATTTTTACATGTTTTTGTTTGACTTGAGAGCCAATTGTTTGAAGAGGCATGTTTTTTCGACGTGTGTTTGGTCGATTATTTGTACAGGAAATATTTAAGAGTACATGGAAATGTTCACATGAGGTGAAATTTGTTTCTTTTGAAGAAGCAAAAAGGATATGTCATCAAGTTATGTTTCTATGATGCGTTTTTCAAATTGATGGTTGTGTTTGCGACAAGGTATTTGATTTTGGGAAGGTCAATTCTTGAGCAAGAGGCTCATGATTAGCCTTCATTCTCAAATCCATGACATGAGCGACATGTTGAACTAGACTATGATGGAATCAAGAAGTGGAAAGTGGACAAGATGCTAAAATTATTGTAGCTAAAACATCAACCATTGTAGACCATTTGATGTATTGATGCGAGAAGCGAAGGAGATGGTGAATGCATTCTTCCAAATGTGGAATTTGGGCAGGAGGTAAAAAGAATGGTCATTTATTTTCTTGTGATTCTTGATGTTGGAACTCGTTGTTGTAGTTCACTCATATGGGCTTAACCTGGGAAAAGTGGTTTCCAAGGAGAAGCTTGCATCAAATGAATATTTGTGCAAACAACGAACACAATTCCTAGTGGGAAGGCCATCGAGTCATTTTTCAAAGAAATGAGGGTTAGTTTGGTAAAATAAGGTTTTTCGGTCAGCAAAAAGAATCCAACAAGTGTTGGATTGGGTTAGAAACAAAGGAGGACATTGGTGAGGTGCCAAGTCATTTGCAAGGCAAGGCATGTCGGTGAACCGAAGGGTTGTCATGGAGATTTTTCCAAGTAGAATCAAGATGATAGAACTTGGGAAAGAGAGCACTATTCAACTCTCATGAGATAACCAACATTTATGGGTCCAAAATCCTATCGGTGGGAAGAAGTGATCGGGAGGCGGATGGGCGGAAAAAAATTTCCAAAAATTCAAAGTTCTCATAATCTCACGAACGGAAAGACTAGATAGGGCCCGTCGCTAGAATCGATGCAATTCATTTCACCCAAAACAAACCCATTGTATGAAGTTACAACCTTGATCTTCATGCGAAATAGGAAAAATTTTAAAAAAAATAGACGGTTAAACAAGGCAAAAGTTAAAAATTTGGGTTTTCCTGCGGCCCAATGAGAAGTTGACTTGTGTCGTGTTGGGGTTGGTCGAATCTCTTGGCTCGTTGTCATATTTTTGATTTGATTTTCAATAAGCCAATGGGAAGAGGACATGTGGTAAGCACAGCCAGACGCCCGTGCTCAAAAGGCCAAACTTATGGTAAATTCAATGGTTGAAAAATTTTAATATATCATAGTTTTGAATTATTATTATACATGCAAAAATGTATATAGTGGTTGGGTAGCGGTCGGGCTCCAACCACCCCCACGCCGAAATACACAAACATTACCAATGGACCACACAATGTTTCTTAATATGTAAGGCTTTCGGCCTTATATTTGAATTCAAAGTTTTGATGGAAGAGATAAGGAGTGGGCCACCCCGCTCACACCATATGACTACGCACCAAAAACCAAAGCGAGCTGATTCCTTAAATGGCAAGATTAACCATAATGTGGGGTTAATTAAACCTAATCCCATGCTTTAGCATTAAGACTATTTTTAATGTGATTTTTTATTAATTACGCAATTTCGGGCTAACCACCGGCTAAATGAGAGCTTAACACTTAATTAAACTAGCAATTTTTTTGTCATAGTTTTGGTACTTTCGCTAATTTCGGCACAATCTCTATTTTTGGCGGACTTAGCTAGAGTTTCTCTGTTTTAGTGGGGTTTCCGAGGCCATAATTGAATGACTAATAAATGGAGCATATTTTGACCAAATTGGGCTCAAGAAGAGTAATTCCTAGATGATTATGATGCTCTGAACATGATGGTGTAGGTTGCACGGGCGTTGGATCACTTGTGTAAGTGATTTTGCTACTTTGAAGATTAAAGAAGCCTAGGGCCACAAGGAGAGGGGATCATAACTACATCATCTAAGACACTTTTTGAGAGATTAAAGAGTCTATTTTGAGGTTTTGGGTTTTCTAAATCCAATGGAGCAGGTTGGAAGAAATTCAAGCACTATAGGTGCATGCAATCGTAGAATTGACAATTAATCCAAAGAGGGCCTAACCGGTTGAAGAAAGTCCATGGAGATGTAGCCAAGAGGGGTGACATCGTTCCCAACTATTGTATAATGTGTTTGTTGTGTTTTATTTCTCTTCAGTTTACTTGTTTTACATGTGTTTTTAACGGCCAATTAACTCATAAATTTCTCATAAAAGACATAAAAATTGACACATAAATCATCGCATAAGCGGCTAATTTGAGAAGATCCTAAGCACATTTATTTTAAGCTGATGAGGGAGCTAGCACCACAAAAAATAGTTTTCCCATGTTGGGTCACTTCCCTCCCTTTGTCATGTGTCGATCCCCATAGCATTTCCTCCCTCCCTATCGTGTGTGTCATGTGTGTAATTTGGTTGCCCACTTCATCTTCTTGTGTCACCCTCGCTCGGTTGGCCCACGCCTATCGGTGGGAACCCTTCTCAAGTGTGCAACTCCATCACACGGTTCACCATGGCATGTTTAACAGAGGTGAGTTTCTACCACTCCTCATGTCGCTCTTCGAACGATCCATCGAGCACACTCGTACGCATGACCTTAGCGAAATCGAGGTCTAGGAGGAATACGGTGTACTGTAAGCTACGGCTATAGGCCCATTGAACATCACGGGCGTGCCCATACCCGCGACTTTCCTAAGTGTAATGTGTACGCGGTTGGGCGTCGGGTAACGAAATGGCGGTGATGTGACTTGGGGTCCTTAGAGTGAGAAGGGAGAGATGGAGATAAGGCGAAGGATATGGGAGAGAGAGGGGGAGGGGCCAGAAGAGAGAGAGAGAGGGAGAAAGAGTGAGAGAGGTATAGAAGGAGTAATAGAGGGAGAGGGAGACACAAATATAAAGGGGGAGAGATAGGAGAGGGAGGAGGAAGATAGTGATAGTAATGGATGGCAGAGAGAGAGAGAGAGAGAGAGAGAGAGATGGAGGAATATGGAGTGGGGCGAGTTTGAGAAAGGGAGTGAAAGAAGGAAGGATGAGAGAGAGGATTTGAGAGAGAGAGAGAGGAGGAGGGAGAGATGGAGGGGATAGAGAGATGGATTTGGAGGGGAGAGAGGGATGGAAGAAGAAATACATAGAGAGTGAGAAGTGGAGAGAGAGAGGGAGTGTGTCTATTTATGGGTGAGATAAATAGACAAATAAGGATAGATGGGGATAAGGGGGAAGAGAAGGATATAGGAGGAGAGAGGGATGGATATAGTCACATAGTTGGGGAGAGAGAGAGAGAGAGAAAGAGAGAGAGAGAGAGATGGGGAAGAGAGAGGGATTGGAGGGAAAAGAGAGAGACGGAGAGAGAGAGAGAGATTCATGGGCAAAGAGAGAGAGGGAGGTATGAGAGAAAGGGAGATAGGAAGGATGAGAGAAAGTACTAGAGAGAGAGGAGGAGATTTATGGTGGAAGAGATAGGGAGGTAGGAGGAGAGAGAGGAAGTACAAGGAAGACATAGAGAGAGAGGGAGGGAGGGAGAGAGGAGGATAGAGAGGATGGATATACTAATAGAGTTGAGGTGAAGGGAATAGACGGAGGTCGGATAGAAATGGAGAGAGAGGGAAGGAAGAGAGAGGATGTGTGAGAGTGGGATAGGGAGGTAAAAAGAGATGGAGTTGGAAGGGGATAGAGATGAAGGTAAGAATAAAGACAAAGAGTGTGAAGGTGGAGAGAGGGAGTGATAAGGAAGATGGAGAGAGGGAGAGAGAGGGAGAGAGGACAAAAATAGGAAAGAGAGGTAGAAGTGAGAGGGAGAATAGGGAAGATAAAGATATATATGGATTAGAAAGAGAGAAGAAGAGAGAGACGGAGAGAGAGGGAGAGTGGATAAGATATGGAGAGAGGGAGGGTGGGAGCGTGTGTGTTTGGGGTGTGAGAAAGAGATATGGATGGAGATATAAATATAGATGGAGGGGGAGCAAAGGGAATAATATTTCTTGCATTGGATGCATTGATTTCGAGTGTATATGGTGATTTCTAATATCATTTGATTGCTTGCACTATATACATTGATTTTATTGTAGTTATTTATTTATAATGATATTGATTTCTTGCCTTAGATGCATTGATTTCAATGTAGATAATTCCTAATCCTATTTGCTTTTTTTCACTAAATGCATTGATTTCGGTGTAGATGCTTAATGTAGATAATTTCCTAATCCACATTTTATTACTTTGCACTAGATGCATTAATTTCAATGTAGATGCTATTATTTCTAATTATATTTGATTGCATGCACTAGATGCATTGATTTCAATGTAGATGATTTCTAATTCTATTTGATTTCTTGCACTAAATGGATTGATTTCAGTGTAGATGGTGATTTCTAATCTTATTTGATTGCTTGCACTAGTACATTGATTTGAAGGTGTAGATGTTGGTTTTTCGAAATATATTTTCTTGCTTGCACTTTATACATGAGTGTAGATGTTGATTTCTAATCCTATTTGATTGCTTGCATAATATGCATTAATTTCAGTGTAGAAGTTGTTTTTCAATATTATTTGATTTCTTGCACTAAGAAGAATTTATTTGCAGTAATATATGTTGATTTATTATTTCATGTAATTCGATGTATGATTGTACATTAATTTAAAAGTGATTGGATTAACAATGTACATTGATTTCGGTGTAAGCATAAAAATTTCTTGACAATGTCCAGTGATTTTTGTGTTATAGCAATTGAAATTATTAATATTGGAGAGAAAGAGAGAGACAAGGTATGATGTTTACTACAATAGCTCAAGTTAAAGATTTAAATGCTTTGCAGTTTCAATTATCCTTTTTGATATAATAGATATGAAAAAGATGACAAAACTAACAAAGGGTGACAATAAGAATAGTAGAAGAACATAGTGATCACAATGAAGACTATTTGTAATTGAATACATTCTTATTATTCACATTTTCTATCATTCAACACTATTATTGTCACTTTGCATTCAAAAAAATTATTTCATTATTTTTTGTGATTAAAGTTATTAACAATATGTATCATCTAAGCTGATGCTTGAGAAAAATTAAAATTAAATGATAGGTTAATCTACATATTTAG
The DNA here is from genome assembly GCA_034641835.2 of Pinus albicaulis. Taxonomy (NCBI): domain Eukaryota; kingdom Viridiplantae; phylum Streptophyta; class Pinopsida; order Pinales; family Pinaceae; genus Pinus; species Pinus albicaulis. The sequence continues at coordinate 95,417 of JAXQQM020084253.1, forward strand.
CATATTTAAAATGATTATAGTAATATTAGATATATTTATAAATTTAAATACTATTGATAAAACTAATCATGTCTTCGATGGACTTTCCTTGTGCCATCTGCATGAAACTAGCCTAGATCCATCTTAACTCTGGATCTCTGAAGAAGCAAGAGAGGGATGAAATACCTCGAGGTGCAAACATTTCCTCAATTTTTCCCTCAAAAAAGGTTTGCTGAATCATTTGATCCCTCTCGGTGCTTGATAGATCTGGAGTTAAAATGGATCTGGGCTAATATATTTCATATGTGCGTCTTCATACAAAAGTATGATAAATATTTTTGAAGTGTTAATGAAACTTAATAGAATTTAATTAATACAATATTTTTATAAGTGTTTATTTTTTATAATCAGGTTTCCTCATAAGATGAAATCGCATGTTTCAAATAAATAGCTTTCTTAAATGTAATATAATTCATACAATGTTTATTTATATTTTCCATTAAAAATATTTTTTATCAACTTGATGATTAGTTTTAATGCATGATTTAATTTCCCAAATATCCCTTATGGAAATTAAGAAAAACAAAGTAATTAGTCGCTATCAAAATATTTAGGTGTTATGTACGAGTGATTGAACCATAGTTGCCACGGACACCACGATCTATGAGCATGTGACCTATTTTAACCATAGTGAAATGTCTTTGAACCATCTTTGGAGGTCCATGTGTTGACCATATAAGCCTATAGTGAATGGTTATGGTTAGCCATAGTCAAACCATGGTTGAGCATCGACAACCATTATTTCAATAGTAACCATAGTAAAATCATGGTCAAAAATAGTCAAAATATAGTCAACGATAGTCAAAAAATATTCAAACCATGGTCATCTATAGTCAATCATGTTCAACTTTGGTTGAACATAGTCAAACCTTCGGTAAATTATGGTCAATCATAGAGAGCCACATGTTTCATAGCAATTGAACCATGATAAGCCATAGTGAAACCATGGTCAACCATAGTCATACAATTGTTAACCATAATCATTCATAGTCATAACATAGCGTTGTTTTATTCTCATTAACTCATAAACCTTAAACCTAAGGGTCCATTGCATTAATCCATAAAATCAGTTGAATCTATAAAACCCTAGAAGAGGCTTGTAACTGAGATAGTCCAATTCATGCATGGTCTTATAATTCACTCTCATTTAAAGAGTATTTTTGAATAACACAGAAAAAGACACCATATTATTAAACCCTAAATATTATGCACCCTATATTTTATATGAGAAATTTTATAAACCATAATATTAAAAATTAATATTATAAACCCTATATTATGAGCTTGTAACATTAAAGCCCAGATATTATTAACCCTAATATAAAAATCACAATATTAAGCTCATTATTATAAACCCCAATATTATAGTTGATCGTGATCAAACGTTGACCTAATGTTTACCATATTTAACAATAGGAAGCATGATAACACGGTAAAAAATGAGTCGGCCTTTCTAGGGTGAACATCGATAATCATAGTTATCCATGTTCAATTGTAGTCAAAATATCATTAACCATAGTGAACACATAGTCAATAATGTGTAAGGGTGTTACATTAATCCATAAATTAGCTAAATGTTTGTGATGCGGGAGCATGTCAGGCTCGAAAAAATCATTGTACTTTTGGTTGACTTAGGGGGTCAACTATTTGTTAAAGAATTTAATTTATTAATAGGAGAATTGTGTATTTTTAATGATTGAGTGAGAAGTATGTGTGTGACGTTTTTAAATGTAAATATTCTCAATTAATTGAGAATACGAGAGATATTAGACTTGTAAATATATCATGAATATCTTAGGTATTAGGAGATCCTAGAATAGGGAATAGGTTGAGTTAGAAGTGTGTTAAGAGATTTTAGGAATTAGTTGAGTGATATACGGAGAAAAGAATGGATCTAGAATGATCCATAACTATGCGATTGTTCCTTTATAAATGTAAGCACATATGGGAAGAATATGTGGGTGTGAGTGTGTGTGGTGTGATGAGATGTATAGAGAGGCCATTTTAATATTGGAAATCAGGACATAGATAGAGGATAGACGAGAAGTTGTGAGTATATATACATGTACAAAATTTGTATGAATGAAATAGTGTTCTTGTTATATTGCATTGCCTTTGTGTGTGTGTTTGTGTCTATATAATTAACATAAGTGATTAATAGTCGTAGGAGTTTGTCATGAGCATGATTATTTAAGATATTTACCGGGATTAATGATAAGTTGTACGATCTTGGATAAAGGTTAAATATACCTCTGCTGAGTCAAGTAGACCTTTACGGCTCTTTTATTTACTTATGTAATCTTAGTTGATAGTCCTTAGAGACATTATCTCTGTTGGTTGAAGTACTTTAGGTTTGGAAGTGGTTACGCGAGATTGATGTCACGGGTTGTATGGTAAAGAAGAGTATAAAATGCGGTGATGTAATTGTGCCATGGTTAGATGGTGGACATCATTGAAGATTCTTGATTTTGTGTATGGATCTAATGGATAAGGGTGATCAGAGCATGGCTTTTTCAAGCATAGTTAATGAGAGCTCTTTAATCGGTGTGGACATGCGAGTGGTAATCTTTGATCATCGATGTGCGTGACACAGTGTATGCTTGTGACTTCCTGTTCTAGGTGAATAATCCTTGTGTGAATAGAAAAGTTTCTCTCTTTTAAGGTGTTGGAGTTGTCAACGTAGAGGCATTGAAGTATTATTTGCGGGAATTCTAGGAAAGAGGTAGAGCAATCATAAGGCGATATTTAAAAGTGTAAGTTGGGTTGAGAGGAAGTGGATGCAAGCTTGGAAATACAGGTATGTCATTAACGTAGAGCTGGAAAACGCTTTAAGGGTGGCATGATCCACACAAGGAGATGGAGTAGCATATGAAGGATATTTTTTCCGAAACAACGAATTTTGTTCTTTTTCCTGAGTTCTATTCTTGATCGAGATCTGAAGAGTTCTTGTTCCCGCGATTTAGTTTCTATTCCTCAACTAACGGTTGAGTTCTTATTCCCAAAGATGGGTTATTTTTCTCACTTCCATGTTTTTCATACATCAAGAAAAAGCTGAAGGAGACAAGCGCATGGGTAAGGAAAAAGGGTTAATCTGAGGTGATGTGTTTCCTCAATCACGCTGGGTTTTTCGAGGATAGCACAAAACTGCGAAAGCTAGTGGATTTCATATTTATGTACAACTGATATGAGCATGGTTTTAATGAATAGAATAGATATATGAAGGATTGAAGTCTCTTGATTGAGACTTGTAGCATAGCCTTAGTATTTTAAAGCTACCTATTTTGGAGTTAGAGACTGGTGATCATCAATCCATAAGACCCTATAAGAGATGCGTAGCAGATAGTCAAGTCATGCTTGGTCTTACACTTCACTCTCGTTGACTCTTGTTGATAAACAAAAAAAATAAACACGATATTAATAAGTCTTATATATTAAACACCCTATATTATAAACCCTAATATTATAGTTTACCATGATCAAACTTGTTCAACCCTATGTTTACCATATTTCACAATAATCGATGTGTTAAAAAGTCAAAGATAGTCAACCTTTCTAGGGTGAACATGGAAAATCACATAGTCAAGCATGTCCAAAAATAATGTAAATAATTGACCCTAGTGAAAACATAATCAACGATGTTAAAAAATGATCCGCATTTATATTATAGTCTATGACCAGTAAACTATCATCGACTATGATCACCATGGTTGACTATCATTGAACATGCTTAACTAGGTCATCATGGTCATCTAGCGTAAACCATAGTTGACTATATTTAACTAGTTTGACATATGTCAACCATGTGAGTCATGTTAAACCACATGAAACTTAGGTCGATCATAGTCAATCATGGTCATCCAAAGTCACTACTGCAAGCACCCTTTAAAATCCATGGGAATCCATGCTCAACATGGGAAACCATTATTAGCTATGGTCAAATATCATCAAACTAGGTCACCATGGTGTCGAGTCCAGCATTAGCCTTCCATTATCAATTAGACAATCATAATATCTCATCGAAAACTATGGTTAACCATGGTCAAATTAGTCATCATGTTCACCCATGGTGAACTTGGCCAAGCCATGTGGAAAACATTGCAATGCAACATTACAAAATTAGTTAACCACCTTTACTAATGTTGTTGACTAAGTTCAAGAGTGTTTGACTATGTATCATATTCAACACTCTTCAACTTGTGTCAAACTAAATCACCTATTAATATTATTGATTAATATGAATAGCCAAACATAAAAAAAAGTTAACCTTTATGAGTACGTGATTTAAATAGTTGACCATGACCAAATTGGTCAACCCTATATTTACCATATTTTAAAAAAATAAAGTTACTCATAGTTATCTTATATTAATGTAGCTTGACCATATTCATATAGCATAGTCAACCATGCTTAACCAAAGAAAAATGTTCCAATCTTACTACGCTAAAGTCATCCTTTGTCAATCACAATCGAGTTAAAAAAGTGATTAATGATAATGTTAATGCCAATACAATTAACTAATATTAATATTAAGGTTAACTATATTATTATAATAATTATTATTATTATTGAATATAATATTAGTAGTTTAGAATGATAAAATATGGTCAATGTTATAATGCAACATTACAAAATTAGTCAACCATATTACTAATGCGGTTGACTATGTTGGAGTATGTTTGAGAGTCAACAATGTTAATTTTGATCAAATTTATTCGCTTTATGAATATTATTGATTAATATTAAAAATCAACATGTTGAGATGTCACAATGTTTATAGATCTATCCAACGTCGCAATGTGACAAACATTGTGACAATGTTACATTAGAATGTTGTTTCTCCAATGTGATGTTTAGATGGTATAAAAATATTTCTAATATGGCCTTCGAAAACAATATTGATAGCAACATGGTTGAAAATCATTGTTGCAATGTTACACTATATTACTGTAATTTATTCAACGTCACAATTTATTCAATTTATGTTATGTGTATTTTAGGCATATTATAATGATAAGCCATGGTATTGGCCTATGGTATTGTAACAAAGATTATGTACATATTAATAATCTTCATGGGGTAAAGTAGGGGCTTATTTGCTTTGATCATCCATTTAATTTATATCGTTAGCTAGTATCACTTTACAATCTTAGAGTTTATTGTTTACAAAGTTGTTTGTGCATTGAAACTTCCTCTCAAGGTCACTTTTAGTGATAATAAGGAGATTTTGGCTTCATATGTGAACACCCTCTCTCTCTCTCTCTCTCTCTCTCTCTCTCTCTCTCTATATATATATATATATATATATATATATATATATTATATATATATACATACATAATTAAATTTTACTTTTAAATTAATAATAAAATTCATATATCGTTAAAAATTTATCATTTAAAAATTTAAACATAACACAAATAAATTTGGTTAGAAATATGTTGTTTTTATTATTTATTAGAAATTTCTTATTTAACAAATTAAATTAAATAAAAATATTATTAAGATTGTAGATAGACTTATGGAGTTGAATTGTGTTGGTAGGATGAAGCTTCCAATCATTTGGGCGGACTTACTTTCTGCCCATCCTCGAGACAAAAGAATATTTTGAATAATGATATGAGAGAGTTGAGGTGCTCAATATCTTAATGTGAGGGATTTGTTGTCATAAAACATTAAATTTAAAAATAATAAAATAAAACATATATTAAAAAAATTAAAAAAGTGACAAAAAATTAGTGTTGACCATAAATAAAATACTTCAATTTCCACATGGTTGCTTAGATATGGTTTTGGCTTGGAGACTCCCTTGTATTTTAGGTTACTCGGTAAGAGATGGCCCAAGAAAAATGTAGCGAAAGGAGAACCAAACGTGGAAGGCCACACATGGAATTGGAAGAGGTCTCATGAGTAAAGAGAGGAATCATCCTCACAATAGTCTAGAAGGCCCCTTGAAACGAGGTTCGACAACTGATAGCGAGTTGGGAGGTAGAACTCACCATCGAGCCAATGATGAGATGCGAAAGGAGAATGGGAGATGTTGGTTTTCGGACTCCGGAGGTCATACTCATGGCGGGGTCACTCAATATAGAAAGCATACCATCCATCTTACTAGATGATGAAGTATCATGGCCAACGCTATTATGCATACCTCGAATATATTAAAATTGATCCTACTCTATAGGAGATCCTGAAAGTCTTCTAGCTAGCCAAATTTCATATCCAACAAGAGAATGTCTGGTTGGGACGAATCAAGCGAGCCTCCTAGTACCCTCATTAATTGGAGATTCCGGGATCTAGCGCAAAATATCCTGCCCCAATTGAGTCCTATAAGGATTAATTTGAGAGTGGTTGTATATCGAGTTTTTTGAGGTGTTTTTATGTTTTCTATGTCAATTTCCGGTACTATAGTTAGTGTGAGAAAAACCTTTTGGATTTCGGACATTACGACCTATCGGGCCCGAATTTCATTGACTCGAAAATTCATATTTTGGATGGCTTATAATGCTTTTTGATGTACTTGATCCATTTTATTTTGGATCTTAATGTTTATTAAATTAATACTTTTCCTACAAATTGCATATACGAATCTCTATTTTATATTCCTATATATTACATGAAAATAGGGAGAAAGGGTTGGTTTTTTAAAATATTATCAACGTACGTATTGCTTTTTTAATGCTTTAATTATTTCACATTGTCGATAGCAATAAATTTTGACCGAGTGATATAAATATCCATAAGATAGTTGGTTTTAATATGTATGTTCTACCTATTTTTTCAATTTCTCCTTTAATAATCTCATAAATGCATTCCTTCTTAATATTTTAATAGACAAATTAATTCAAAATTCCAACTCTATTTTGATGCTTTGAGTTAAGTTTCAAAGGTTTCCCATCTTGATCCTTTGAAACTACCTTAGAACTCATTGTGTATGCCCTATGGTAGTGGATTGCTCTTTTTTTATTCATCCATCTACGAGAAAATGGCAAAGGTGTGAGATCTTCTATCGGAACTTGCCTTTATCGATCTTGATCAGACGACCAATTATCTTGGTAAACCTATCTAAAGCCTAGATATTTAGCTCCATCACCTAATAAAATATTGATTTTAGGCCCAACCAAACCCTATGTCAACCCAAACCTATCTATAGATCTAGCCACAATGTAAAAGTTAGAGAGAACCCTCTGGATTGAAGGGTTTGCCTTCAATTTACAAAGTTAAGTTAAGAAATTTTACCTTCAAAACTTCTCTCCCACAAGCAAGAAAACTTTTTGAGTGCTAGAGTCTCTACAAAGACAATAGCTGGATTAAAGACATATTGTCTCTATAAAGATAATACGTCCTTAATTCTAAGTATTGTCTCCACGAGACAAAATCGAAATTGTCTCCTAAGATACAATAATACTTGTGTTACATACTAACATGAATTAATCAATGATATTTTGGTTTATTATATAATTTTTATATTGGTTTATTTCAATGGTGAAAATTTTTCTAGATTACAAAACGCATATTGTATTGCCTTTAAATATATTTTTTTATTGTCTCTACATAACAATAGCTAGGATTAAAGACATTGCGTCTATAAGAGACAATAATTATTGTGTTGTATAATGTCTTTATAGAGCCAATTTTTTAACACAATAATGTGGGGCACTCGCTTAAAAACAATATTTAAGACAATGCACAAATTTGTTTTTGTTTCAAATTGAGATAATTTACCCAAAAATGATTTCAAAATTTGTCCTCAAACCCTAATGTAGTAGTGAGTAATAGTATGTCCCCACCAGCTATGTGTAGTAGTGAGTAATAAAATGTTCCCACCGTCATTCTCGGTTGCACAATAATAGTGTTGTTTAGCGGTACCCTCAACACACTCTCTCAATCTGTTTTGAGGGACTATCCACCTATGAGCCCTTGTACAGGTTCTCAAAAATGAGTGTTAATGATCTAATAGCAACGAGAAAACTTAAATACCGCTTCAACGAATATGATCGAAGGAGACCCACAGCCCCAACCGATATGATCTAGTGGAAGTATGAAAATGTAATTTAAGCTTGCAACGGATATGATACAACGGCAGCAATAAATTCAAATTTTGCTGTAATGGAGCTCTCTATGTCACTCTCGCATTAATATCCAAATCACTCTATGGGTAAAGGACTTCTTTCACCTCATTACGTCTACGAAAATCATAATTAATTTTAATTTAAAATGAACTCCTTTCAGTTTTGGTTTTGTTTTATACATGTAAACGTGAGGAATTTGTAATATTTTGTTATTTAAATATATTTTTTAAATCCGTAAATAAATTCAATATTGTTGTAAATTAAACAACTCAAAATATTTTAAAATAAAAATTAACTGAAACATTGAGTTTATATCCTTGATTCTATTTTGAATAATGAATGAATAACTCTTTCACCAGCTCTGACCTCGTGAAAGACAAAGTCTGCCATTGGACTGGAATAACTTTCTTTCACCAGCTTTGACCTCGTTAAAGACAAAGTCTTCCAGGCCTGCAAATTATAATGAAAAAAACAATGGAAAGATCGGACACAATCCAGGTTTCGTGACTCTAGAACAATGAAGGCGTCCACTCCCTCTATTGGTTTCGACGATTAAAAAAAATCCAGAAAACGAAAACGAAAATTTTCTTTTAAGAGGGTTATCCATAAAAAGTCACATAAAAGCCATCAAAAAGTCGCACTAAAGACTACTCGATTATCCATTAGTCAAAGATGCTCGAGCCTCACATCCCCTTTGCACTTAGCACCGAGATTGGAGGAACAAGTAAGCTCTGTCTGCCTCGACTATGTATTTCTCAATCTATTTCGATTCTTCCAAACTTTTATCTTCCCAATAAATTAATTATTCAACAATATTTTAATAAATTTGTGCTAGAAATTTTGTTGTTCTAGTATCCCTGTGTTCTCACGTGTTCCTCGTTCTAGTATCTCGGTATCTGCTTTACTCAATGAACGATCTGATCATCTTCATTTGTAATATTTTTCTAAATATGTAACATATATTTCAATCAACGATCTGCTCTTCTTTACCCGTAACACGGAAACATGTAACTTTGAATATTGTGGACGTAGACATTATGATAAGCACTGACCTTAACTGTGTATAATCATTATCTGAAATTTTCCTGAGTATCCCGCCACTATCCAGCAGAAACAAATATTTTTCTGCGTCATCTTATTATATGGTTCCTTTAAAGTCTCTCCCATGGATTTATGCTACTCAAAGAAGAAAGCAACTTCAATTACAGAACACTTAGATCTTTTTCAGCTTCATCTTATTATATGGTTCCTTTAAAACCTCTCCCATGGATTTCTGCTACTCAAAGGAGAAAGTAATTTCAATTACAGAACACTTAGATGGAGCATGTTCACGTGAGAATCCATCTAAGCCCTTTCTTATTGAGCATTGGAAGGATTTTAAAATTTCATGTAAGAAATATAATTGAGATAAATTTACGTTATTTCTCTGTTATCATAATTGATTATTTATTTACCATCTCAGCCCTTTCTTATTGAATATTGGAAGGATTTTAAAATTTCATGGCAGAAAAACTATTGAGATAAATTTACATTATTTCTCTTTTATAATAATTAATTAATTTTGCTTAATAATATTTTTCACATGTCTTCAATTTTAGTTATAGCAGCATATCTTGACAATCTATATACTTATCGACTTTACTACCTATCCTAAAATCCAATCCACAAGTTGAACGACTCAAAAAACAATTTAAAATAATGACGACGAATAAGTTGGAAATAATTAATATTATTTGTATATTAATGGAGAAATGGTTACATTGTTGTAACGTAGCTCCTTAAGTTAGGATTGGATTTCTAAGGATATAGGAGTTTGTTTACAACTCCACGATTCTTTGTGATGTACTTATAGTTGTATCATTCCATTAATGAATGTAATTATTACTCTAGTTTCGTCTGATCTCAGTGCATTACTCACTTTGTGAGCTACAACTTCTTTTCGGTTCGGTTTTTTATCTTGGTATCAAAGCTCGGATTGGGTGAGCACGATTTGTTTTATAAAGAGCCGTAGTGGCTACGGTGTACAAGGAACATTGTGCTCACGAAGGGGAGATTCATCGCTCTCGGGTCTCGGATGGTTGAGTGATCTCGGCGGAAAGAGGGTTGGCGAATTTTTCCACTACTTGAGGGTGCGCGAAAATGCCCAATTGGCACAACTATTAGGACCATACTCGCACCGGCTGCTGGCTGTGATTGGTGTGATTGTGGAGGCCATACGCGTGCCAATTTTGTGACTCACAACGATTTCATTTGGGCGCGGATTTTTCCCTCGGGAAAGCGCCAATCTTTCTCGGCGGAGGTTACGCACATCGGTTACCGGTGGTGGTAGATCGGATTTGCCCGTGGTGGCAGATCGGAGTTGCCCGGTGGTGGCGGGCCAGAAGTTGTGAATTTACCTGGTGGTGGTAGATCAGATTTTCACGGTGGTGGTAGATCGAAGTTTCCTGGTGCGGCAAATTGAAGTTATGGATTTAGGTGGTGGTACATCGGATTTGCCGGTGGTGGTAGATCGAAGTTGCCTAGTGGTGGAAGATCGAAGTTGTGGATTTGCCCGGTGGTGGTAGATGGGATTTGCCGGTGGTGGTAGATAGAAGTTTCCCATTGGTGGTAGATCGGAGTTGCAAACATATTTGCTAGAGGTTCGGCACATGCGATTCACCCGGTGGTGGTGGATCTAAGCTACGGTCTAAGATCGGACGGGTTGGTGGCAGATGTGATTAGGAATACAGTATGTATTGAATTTTTGTTAATGTAGCTTATAATTATTCAGCGGTTAAAATCATCGGAGGGTTGGAATCGAGATCGGTCAGTATGAATAATACCATAGAAACATATCTCAATGAGTCTAGAAAAATTGATGGGTCCAATTTCACCAATTGGAAATTCAAGCTACAAACATTGCTTGAGGGAGAAAATGCGTGGTCAATTGTCACGAGGAGATGAGGAGAAACCAAGTATTGTAAGAGGAACAACCGCACTTATACAATACTAGGATAAAAGGCAAAATAAAGCAAAATTTATATTGAAGATGTCCTTTAAGGACAATATTATCCCACATATTAGAGATGGAAAATCATCCCGAGATTTGGACAACGATCAGAATTTATACCCGAGACACAAAATACAAATTGCATCTTGTCTCTCAAAGGCAAAAAGTTGTTTACGATGAGGATGGAGGAGAATGGAATGCAGCTGGATTCATTGCGAGGGTTAAAGACTTTGAAGGACGGTGGGAGACATCGGAGAAGGTGTCTCATTCCGATCTAGTCACAATTACATTGAATGGAATGAAGGATGAATATCAGATGTTCATCATTTGATTGGCAGCGAGGGGAGAAACCCCCTACATTTGAAGAATTGACGAGTAATCTTGCTATAAGAAGAGCGGCGATAGAATTTAAAATCGCGAGTGATGATCTTGCTACGATGGTGAAGAGGTGATAGTTTAGAGGGAAGAAGCCACTGCAGCAACGGCAGCCACAACAACAACAATAGCAACAAAGAGGAGGTAGCACATTTCAAAGAGACCATTTAGAGGTACATGCATAAGCAGTTTTTCAAACAATTTTTTTTTTTTTCTTGTGGGAAATTGGCCACCATATTAGGGACTATTATAAGAGGCGAATGAGACGAAGCAAGATAAGCGAGAGAAAGCACAAAGGATACTTTGTTGATGAAGATGAAGACCATATTCATGAACTTCGACTATTTACCCAGTGATTGTTCTCTTTCGGCATCTAAGGAAGATAAGAATGACATATGGTATGTCGATTTTGAGCGCATGCTCACATATGACGGGCAAGAAGAATGGTTGAATTTCTTGAAGAAACTTCATGTGGATCTAAAATTTATTTAGGAAATGATAGATGATATGAGATCCAAGGTTACGGTGATATTCCGGTAAAGTTACCTAGCGGTGACATTAAACATCTTAAGAATCTATTGTATGTACCCCGGGATTAGGAAAAACTTGATCTCTGTATCTATGATAAGCGATCGGGATATGTTAGTTGAATTCTTCAAGACCTTGTGTCATAAAAGATAGCAAGATGGAAATTGTTGCATCGGGGGTGCGTGTGGGGAGCACAGTATAGACTAGATGTGACAAGCATGCCACGGCAAGCCATGGTGGTAATAGGATTGGCGATGAAAACCTCTAGCACCATAGATTCGGTCACAACCTTAATTTACAAGACCTCATGTTACTTCGGAGAAAAGGTATGGTCTATGGACTCCCTAATTTTCATAGTGTTCGGTTAAATTGTGATGGATGTGCATTAGGGAAAATGCATAGAGAAAAGTTTCCTCTACATGTTAATAGAAAGAGAAAAAGATATTCTAAAGCTAGTGCATACGGACATATGTGAACCTATGCGGACAAGGTTGCTAGGTGGTGCATATTATTTTCTTCTATTCTTGATGATTGCACTAGATTCTCTTGGATATATTTTTTGAGTAAAAAAGTCGGACCTTTCGAGTGTTTGAAAATTTAAAACTTTGGTGGAAAAGTAGACGGGAAAATGTATAAAAGTTCTCCGCTTAGATCGGGGGAGAATACGGTAGAAGTTCATGAATTTTTGTAGATATGTCGGTAAGTTGTTCAACGGTTTACGGTGCCTCATACACCACGGTAGAATGGAGTGGTAGAATGAAAGAACGAACTCATGGAATCTGTGAGGAGTATGCTTCAAGGTAACGGTCTATTACATGGTTTTTAGGTGGAAGCCATCAACTCTATTGTTTATTTAAAGAATAGGAGTCCTACTAAATGTCTTGGCTTCAAAACCCCTTTTGAAGCATTATATGGATTCAAAACCCGGCGGTGAGTCATTTAAGAGTATTTGGGTCAAAAGCTTTTTCCCATATACCTAAGGTGGATAGAAAGAAGTTAGATCCTAAAGCCATGAAATGTATCTTTGTAGGATATGGTGCGAGTTTAAAGCATATAAGTTATTTAATCCTATGACTCATAAAATATTTGCAAGTTGAGATGTAGTATTTCATGAATAGGTTGAGTAAGGAAAGGGATGGCAGGTGATAATGATTGGCACATTCCATTATTGATGGAATAAATCGAGCGGGGGGATGATCGGGAGCGAGGACTAGAAAGAAGAAGAAGAAACGAGGTGATGTAGCCAATAATGCAAGCCCGTACAAGTCTAGCCCGGATGGATTTGAGGTAAGTCCCCTACCAAGGATTTCGGTAGGAAGACTCAATTACTAGCAGTTAGTATGATTTAATGATAATTATTTTAAACATTGTAGAACCCATAAATTATAAAAGAGCAAGTCAATTTGATGCATGGAGGGCTGTGATGAATGAAAATTGAATCAATTACTAGAAACCATACTTGGGATTTAGTTGAAGTACTGAAGGAAAAACACCCATGGTTGTAAGTGGATGTATAAACCTAAAGTAAATTTAGACGGGAGTACCTGAAAAGCTTAAAGCTAGGCGGAAGAAAAGGTATTATTCCACCGACAAGAGGGAATAGATTTCGGTGAAACCTTTGCTCCTTTAGCGAAATTAAATACCATTAGAATGATAATATATTTAGCTACAAAATATAAGTGGAAGCTACACCGAGTTAGATGTTAAGTCTACATTTCTAAATGGTGATTTGAAAGAAGAATTTATTTAATTCAACCTAAAAGGGTTTGTTAAAAAGGAGCGGGAACATCTTGTTTGTAGATTTAAAAAGGCATTATATGGTCTAAAACAAGCACCTAGGTCATGGTATGAGAAGATCGATTCATTCTTTGTACAACATGGTTTTCATAGGAGCATGAATGATCCAAATGTTTGTATACCAAGTTTAATAAATAGAGGAAAATTATTTTGATTTCTTTGTATGTGGATGATATGATTATAACGGGCAATGTAGATACTTTCTAGTCCCAAAGAAATCAAATGGTAGATGTCGCAAGTATTTGAAATGAAAGATCTTGGAAATCTCCATTATTGTTTAGGTGCGGAAGTATGGAGAGATTCTAGACAAACTTTTCTTACTCAAGGGAAGTATGCCGAAGTCACGCAAGAAATATTCGGGATGGAACGGTGTAAGTCAGCGGCAACACCATTGTGGCAGAATCTAAAGTTGTGTAGTGACGATGGCACTAAGGAGGTGGATGCCCCCAAGTATAGACGGCTAGTTGGCGGGTCGATATATCTTACTACAACTAGACCGGTTGGCATACTGCGTAAGTGTGTTGAGCTAGTTCATGTATAAACCTCTCGAAAGTCATTGGGTTGCGGCAAAGAGCGTGTTGAGTATCTTTGTGGTACTAGAGATTATGTTATTTTATACAACGACACATTTGATGTTACTTTAGCGGGTTTTGATTCGTTGTTGGGCCTTTGAATGTTCGAAGATCTATCACGAGGTTATACATTGAAAAAAGCATTGGATCTGGGGGTCATAGCATGGAGCGACAAAAATAAAAAAATATTGTAGCTTTATCTTCGAGTAGGCGAGTACGAAATTGTGTGCGGCCACATGTGAAGCTATCTAGTTGAGAAGACTTCTCAATGATGCGGGGAGAAAGAACGAAGAAAAAAATAAATACCATTAAAAGTGACAACCATAGCACTATCAAGCTAGCATACAATCTGAGTATTTCACAAAAACACCAAACATATCGATACTCGGTTCCATTTGTTCGAGAAAAACTGATCAGAAAGGAAATATGTGATTTGAATATTGTAAATCTTGTGAAAATATGGAAGATATTTTTACTAAGCCTCTTGGGAGAATAAAGTTTGAATTGTTTAGAGGGATGTTAGGAATTCACGGTAATCCTTTTCTCCATTAAGGGGAGAGTTGGAAATAATTAATATTATTTGTATATTAATGGAGAAATGGTTACATTGTTGTAACATAAGCTCTTGATTATAGTTAGTTCCTAGGATATGAGGTTGTTTAAAACTCCTTTGATTCTTTGTGATGTACTTATAGTTGTATCATTACATTAATCAATGTAGAGTGTGTACTCTCTTTGTTTGAGTGCGAGTCTCCCGGGTGTAGTACTCACTTTGTGAGCTGCAATTTCTTTTCGATTCATTTTTTATCTAAATAAACTTTAGGATTTCTCTTTCTTCATTCTGTAAAGAAAAAGGTATCTAATCAAAGGACACGCCTCTCATGTTGCGATGTTGATGAATAACATTGAACGATTTCCATAACGACAACCCTATGTGGTGTATATGCGTATCCCAAAAGTGGTTTTTTTCTTTAGTTTTTTCATCTAATTTTGAGTATCCCATTGAGCATGCTATCTTTACGAAGGTAAATTTCAATTTTTTAAAATATAAATTTTTTAATTTTTAATTCTTTATATTTTATTCAAACGTTTTATATTTATTAAATAAAATTATATAAATGAAATGTTTGGTAAATTATAATAACTATTTATATACGATAAATATCAAAATATTTATAATATAGTTTATATGGTTATTATTAATCATAAAAAGAATTAAGATATAAATTAAATAGATATATATTGAGGTTTTAAATTTACTTCAATTTATCATAGAGTTCTTAATTTCTAAATAGAATTTGTTTAATATTATGGAACAATGTCATTACTTACCAATATCACATAGCTCATTTCAAATGAAAGCATTTGTTTTAATTAATCAATTTAATTAAAGACAAAAAAACACATAAATACTTTGGACATAAATTTTAACTTTTGATTTAGGAATACTATTAATTATGTTTTGTAGTATTCTTGAAACTTCAATCCCTACTATCCACCTATTAATTATCAATAATTGAATTAAAATTATAGAAAAACTATTCCAAAAATAGAATTAATCGTATACATGATCCCAATAGATGAAATCAAGAACTTCCCAGACAAATACTCTTGTCTTTTTCTTCACAAATTCTTAGAGTTACAAATATCTCACAAGATTTTTTTGATTACTATCTACTTTAAGTATTTTGATGACTATCTACATTTAATATCAAATGAAAAATAATCAAACTTATTTTCACGAACTTTTGAAATAAACTCTAAAAATTGATATTATTTTTTGGAGTTGTCTTTAAGGCTACTCAAAACTTTTCTCATTTATTTTTTCTGATCTAATTTGTCTAAAATCCTGCAGAAATTCATTGAAATCACACCTTTAATGAGCAAACTCTGCATAATGAATGCAATAAAAAAACCAATTTAAATAACACAATTCAAAATTTCACCTCAAAATTTTCCACCAGAAATTCCAACTAAAAATTATACAAGAAGATTTCTCTAACAAAACTTCTATAAGAGTTTTCTTTAACAAAACATCTATAATGCAATAGGGATCATGATATCGTTTTTTCTATTTAGATTTTATAAAAATTTAATAAAACATTTTAGATATATTTTTTTAATTTTAATAATTTCAATATTTTAGCATAAATAAATTCCACCGCATGCCCAAGCCCATAAATGTCATAAATTACTTTCATTTTGTTGCATGTTTTTCGGCCAAACCCTTGAATGGATACAGGTTTGTTGTTGTGAGCGATGAATACCTCAGTCTGTACTTTTACAAAGTTTGGTAATTTAAGCTATTACAGCCATCTGCGATGAATTCTTTTTTAATGTAGATATTATAGAGTTTCACTCATTATTTTTTATATGCAATTCGATCCATTTACGTAACCACTTTTCTATTTTATATCCAAATTGATCCATTTACATAGCCACTTGTAGCGTTTATGTTGGGTCTATATAATATTAATTTAATTAAGTTAAATCGTTAATTAAGTAAAATTGTTAGTCTTTGCTTTAGTAAGGACTATAGCAATTGTGTTTTTAATTGTGGATTAGTTTGGTGAGACTCTATTAATTTTGATTTTGATGATGATTTTTACGTAGGTGACGAAAATAAAATTTTGGAATTTATTTTTTATTTAATTTTTCTTAAATTATTTAAACAATTTTATAATTTTTGAAAAAATAATTTTTCATTTTTTGATTGGCTTAGAGCACTTTGATGAGATATAAAGAAAATTTGCGGTGTATTTTTATTTGTCATAGTGTAATACAACTTAGTCTCGGAAACAACGAAAATATTAGCACACTTTTGATAAAATCCTTACACATTTTCAAGCTTCAAGTTTTTGGGAACCTGGGGTGTTTTTTATAGTTTTGAATCCATTTTGACAATCAGAAACATGATTTAAGCACTGCTACTATTAAACATTTTTTGACTAGATTTCGGCAATGTTTGGCGATCACAGGCGAAATTGGCGCCTCGTAGATCATGCCTTTTTTATTTTCATATTTTTAGCACTTAACAAATCATTTTCAAATGGAAAAAAGGATAATTTTGTAAATGGTCATTTATTCGGTGAGTGCTCTAATAGTGACATTGACGGTAAAATTGTTATGCCTAACCTTTGCGAGTGCTCTACCCAAGTCCTTTATTCTAGGGTGGGCGTAGAAAATTCACATATATTCAATTGATATTGTAATATGCTAAAAACACAATACTTGAATCTATTCTACAAATTGCGGAGACCAATTTCAATCACACAATAACATAAGCAAGTAAGATAAATAAATTATCAATCGCACAACACAAGATGTATGAGGGAAAGTGATGCACGAGCATTTTTCTACCAAGCCAAAACTAGCATATAGCGAACTCGGGGTATTGACATTTGTCCAAATGGGACTTGTCATTGTAAATATTTATTTTCCTTTATGTTTTAAGAAGCTGAGTTTAGAAGGAAATGAGTAAAAAGATCACATGTAATCGGATTTGGTCCATAGTGACGGAATTTAGAATGGGCTTCTAGGAGTCTTGTTGAGTCATTTTAGGATTTGTAGAGATCTTGGAAGATCCTAAAGATATTTTGGATCTAGGATAAGATTTGAGGAGTAAAGTTGGATCTAAACTAAATTGAGGTTTAGGAGTTTATTTGTATATGAATTAGAAGTCTCGAAGGCATAGAGAGTGAGAGTGGATGTAAGTGTGTGTGAGAGCATGATGAGATATATAGGAGACCAATTTAATGCGAGAAAAATCGGGCCAAAGTATTCTATATACGGATTGATTAATGAAAGGAAGTTTTTTTCCATTGTCTGTGAATATTTAACTTATGAATTCTAGTCTATTCCTATCTCTATTACCGGGATTAATCCCTCTTGTAGAAAAGAGTGATCTCCCTAGTACTCCAACGAGTATTTAGAAACAAGGTCCGTTTCAATATCTCTTTCTCTAGATTATTTGTATTTTAAGATCATTACAACCGGGGAAAGTAGAGAGCACATGCTCCTACCTTTCAATCCAAATGTCACGATGTAGTCCTTTGTCTTTCGCTCCAAAGAAGTTCTTCGATGATGAGTAGAATGCGCAATCACGGCAAAGACAAATGATCAAAAGATCTGAAATATATAATAATCATAAATACTAATCAACTTAGTGATCAAGGAGTTTAAGTATTGACATCATTTCCATGAATTCGAAACCAAGACAATGAGAAAAAGAGATCCATATGTATTATCATAAATTAGAAAGAGAAAACTTACAACCAGATGCCATGATGTTGTACAGATTCCTCCCAGGTGTCTGAGCAATCATTTTCCTTCGGTCTCATATGCCTTCCTCTCTAGAATGACCAATATGAAGTCATGGGCACAAAGACGAGATCTTTAATGTGTCAACAACAAATCACTAGTATAGAAAGTATGAACTCTATGAACTCGCTCCAGCTTAGAAACTATACAAATCAGTCTCTATTCACCTTGGTATCTACCCTTCAACCTGAAACTTGAGCTCAATATATAGGGAGACTGAATTAGTTTTAGATCCATTAAGAGAGGGATGGATTCCTCCCATGAAGGGATTTGAGTTCCTTGGCCCAAGGGTTAAGTATTAGTGGAGGGATAAAGCTCGAACTAGCACAAATCTAGTGGCTTTCAGTTGGGAGAATATTCGACCAACTAGGCTTCTAGAAGTTAGTTTTTATTTTTACTTTCTTTTCATGAGGGTATGCAGGTTTTAGTGGCAAACAGAGCGGCGATCGCCACGGCTAATGGAAGAAAGATCAACACATGCAATAAACCACACATGCGATACTTCAAGGGTTTTATAGAGATTTTCTCCAATTTCCAAGACTTGATTTAGGAACATAAGTATTTTTTACCTCTAAGGAAATATGATATGGATGGCGATAGACCCATATGAACAGTCTTAAGAGGGCTTAAAAGAGGACTCCAGGGATTCACTTTTTCGTATTTTTATAGAGCCCCAAAAAGTGATCAAAATGTACTCAATGTCAAAATGATTCTTTTCACAAAAATCCTGTGTCCTGCACAAAAACTTGAACAATTACAAACGTCTGCTATCAAAAAGGAAAAATATTTTGATTTGACTTTTTAAAAGTAAAAGAAATAAAATAATATTATTTTATTCATTTAAAACTACAAAAATAGGTTTAAACAAGTCATTTTCACCTTTTTATTTTTAGAACATAACAGAAAGAGTATTTGTCCAAAATATTTTGGAGCTATCAGGGAAACCGACCGACCATTTCAACAACCGTCCGCACCAGGTAATCCACATCATCATTATGTTTGTTTTCATTCATTTAATTGTTTATTTTAAACTTTCAGGGCATTTTTTAGAGGGAAAATATGTTTTAAATTTTTCCCTCAGGGCTGTGCAGGTTATCATGGAGAAAACTATGCACCCTGATGATTTTTTAACAGAAAAATTGTTAGGCTACCACGAGTTTTTTGTATAGTGCATGTTGAAAAATGCATCGTGTAAACACAGCACCTACACAAGCGCCCCGTGGTTTTTTAAAAACATAATTCTTTCCATAAAAATGGCTCAAATTTCTCCCAACTTATTTTTAATGATTAATTTACTAATGTGTAGGTTGAAAATAATGTTGGAATGGCGAGAAAGAGACCATGAACTTGTGGAAAATGAAACCATGGATGATCCGGAAACAATGCACCCATTAAAGAATTGTGGCTTGTATAAGTTTTTGGTGATTTAGGGCATGAAAGCACAGGTTGAGTTGATGACCTTGCTAGTGAATGCATGGGATGTCCGAGATCAATGTTTCATTATCAAAGAGCATTAGCTTGTGATCAAGCCAGAGGACATTTATTTCCTCACTGAATTGCCTCATAGAGGGAGGGACATTTCCTTATTTGGGACCAAAACAGGAGGTCTTCCCACTGCTACTTACAAGGCTCAATATTATAGCTGAGATTCAAATTTAAAGGATGACCGCATTGATGTCAAAACTATTGTGTGACTAGAGCGCAAGATCATAACATTTATGATTACCAGGTTATGTGGGAGTGTAGCTCCACATGTGGCTACCAAAGCACAGATGCAGACTACAGTTGTAGGTTTCAGGGGAACAATTTTCAATTATAGTGAAGGAGTATTGCCTATATATGAAGGGTCAACTCACGAGAGCTAAGAATGGGAAGTTGAAAAACTTTAGATATGGGTCCATTCTTGTATTTTTTTTCTTTAGAGAGGATCCCACTCCTTGCGCCTCAGTCATATTCACTGGATTCCATAGGTCCTCAGGAACCACGTATGGTGCATTGGGTAGCATTTATGGCTTGCCATTTTGGCGAAGGTGGTGCAGTGGATTATAGAGGTGATCCTGATACATATCTTCCACCAGGGGCATAGTTGGATGAGACAGGTTAGTGAATAATTTTGATTTTTTATGTTATCTAATTTTAATTTGATTTTTATCATCCAACATTGAAAAAAATTTTAAATGCAGGTGTCACTCTAATACGACCAACAATGCTTCATCGCTTTGATAGGTGAGAAGCACAACCTATAGCAGACCCACAATAGAATGATGCATCAAAGATCCTGGAAGAGTTGTAGCACAACCTAGAGAGGTTGACTATTTCTATTCCAGAGATAGGGATAGATGATATACCTCTCAGGATTTAAAGACATGAGACTGGTGTCCCAGGTCCACTCAGGAGTTTTCTACGCAGGGTGGTACGTGCCATAGTTTTCTATCATAATCATCATCGTGGATAGCTGATGGTCAATGTAGATTGATATTTTTTTTTTGTATCCATATATTTTAGATCAAAAGGTGCTTGATACCAATTATCACAGAAGATGTAATATTTTTTGACACAAACTTATTTAACCTAATGATATTACTACCTTCGTTCTCTAAGTATCTTGTTAAACATGGATTGAATGTTGTTTGTTTTACTTTTTAACGTTGTAGATGTCTATTTAAAACTCGATTAGCTAATGCATCAAATAATGTGTTTAAATTTCTTGAAATGTGTTGATATTCGATATAATCAAATTGTCTTTCCAAGAGACAAACCTTCAAAAACATTCTTAACAAGGCTGGATTTATGATAGCATAAACACCGTTTAAATGTAATACAATGAGTTGCGAATCTAACCTAACAATAAAATGTATAATACCAAATGTGATGGCATCAAATAATAACTCAAAGACTGTGGTATATTTTGTAGTATTGTTCATTGTTTGACCAACTCATATCCCATGAATAGAGACTAAGTCATTGGTGGGTGAATAGATAACCCAATTCGTAGAAGAGATTTTATGTGTACTACGACAAGCACCATTAGCAAAACCAATGTGAGTTTGAAGGAATTTCTACATCTTCAATATCAAGAGTAATCAAGATAAGCGTGAAAGTAGTAAAAGTTGTAAAACAAAAAGAAATTATCCTAAGGCACACTTGTCTAATCTAAGGCACACTATTCTAAAATGTAACTAATGTACAAGGGAGATCTTCACACAAAAATTCATGCATAATATCTCTTGAGACAAACACCATTTCTGAGTTTATCTAAAGAGACATCGTCATAATCAACTAATTCATAGGCTCCTTTTGCAAGTACACACTTAACAATATAGGGACCATGCCACATCCATTTGAATTTACCAGCACCCAGCTTGTCATGAGCTTGATCATATACTAGAACTAGGTCACCTTCTAAATAAATGTGAGGGTTAACACTTTGATCATACTGAGCTTTAACACATTTTTTATGAACTTCGGCAGCTAATGCAGTAGTGCGACGAGTCTCATCTAACTGTGCAAGTTATAGAAAGAATTTCTCCTCTTCAGAGGTAGCTGGTAACAATTTAATGGCTAATTTGAGTGACAATATTTCACATTTAATGGGTAACACAACTTCTAAACCATAAACAAGTTGAAAATGAGTGAACCCTGTAGCAGTTTTTTCAAAGGTATGGTATACCCATAATGCCAAAAAAGCATGGTATTCCAATTAGATTTATGAGTTCTGAAAATCCATTTAATTATGGTGGTTAAAACCTTGTTGACGGCCTCAAATTGACCATTAGCCTATGAGTAATATAGTGTACAATTATCATGGCATCGGCCAAGTTGATCAGAAATTTCAATCATCATAATATTTCAAAAATGGCTCCCATGATCTGTAACAATAGCTTGAGGGACACTGAACCAAGCAATCACATGATTGAATGTGAAATTTTTTGCAGTTTTTCCATCAACTGCAAATGTAGGGATCGCCTCAGCCCATTTGGTAAAGTAATCTACGAAGAGAATAATATACCCATGCCCCCCGGGCGAGTGAGGGTTACATGTAATGAAATCAATGCCCCATTTGGTAAAAGGACCAACAACAATGATTGACTGATGAGGAGCTGGGGGTGCATTCATCTTTCGATCAAAAATATAGTAATTATTGCATTTTTGAACCACGATAATACATTCTTTGAATAAAGACAACCAAAAATAATCGGTGATGGTCAAATATCATCAAACTAGGTCACCATGGTAAATCGGGGTCAACAGTAGCCTTCCATTATCAATTAGACAATCATAATCTCCCATCGAAAACTATGGTTAACCATGGTCAAATTAGTCAAACCATGTTCACCCATGGTGAGCTTGGCCAAGCCATGTGGAAAGCATCCTAATTGTACACAAAAAACGCATGTGTGGATTCAAACAAATGTTGTAATTCCTACATCTCATAAAGATAGTGCGTAAGTGCGTAGGATGCTCTTTTCTACGTAAATAATGAGCAGGTAAGTCATCTAAGTAAGGTTGTACAATATGTTTGATATTGTGAAACACATAAGACATAGCTCTTTGAAAAGTTGCACCAGCATTTTTTAGTCCAAAAGGTAATTTACAATATGCAAACGTGCCCAAGGAAATAAATGTTATTTTAGGTTGATCGACAGGGAGTATGTTGATTTTATTGTAACTAGAAAAACCATCCATAAAAAAGAAAATTTTGTTTCCCGCATATTAATCAACAACTTGATCAATATAGGGTGTAAGATAGTTGTATTTGGGACAAGCCTTGTGAATATCCCAGTAATCGAGACATACTCTGACAGTCTCTCATTTTTTTGTTACTGGAACTATATTGAATACCTAATCGGTCAAAGGAATAGGATAAATAAATCTTTCACATAATAATTTTTTAACTTCATCTTTGATTGCTGCAAATTTCCACGGATGTATTGGATGTAATCTTTGTCTAATAGGTTTAGCATCTAGGTATGTATTAGTTTCATGAATAACAATATTAGGATCGATACCTGGCATCTCTTTGTAAGACTGGGCAAAAATGTCTTGGAATTCTTGAAATAGGGCTTTGTAAGTTTTGATCTCTTCAATCGAACAAGAAGCACCTATATGAATGTTTTCAATTATTCCAAGTTTAATCAATATGTCAATAGGAATTGTTGTAGAAATATTTCCCAAATTTTTCTAAGAATCTAAATGTATAATCAATGTGGCCTTTTGAGGTTCCTTGACATAATCAATCGTAAATATGGATGAAAAATAATTTTCAAGTTTATGAAGGTTAGGAAAAAAATAATATCTATGATGTAGATCGTCCCATGGAAATTCGTCTGATGACAAGGTTTCTCGAATGTTTTCATCTGTTACAAATACATGTTAAAAAGTATCTGGAAACGATGTAAAAGTTGAGTTTTATATAGAAGATGATTCTTGACTGATCACATTCATTTGATCAGTAGAAGTTGATGTAGTATCAGAACATCATTGTACTGATACATATGCCAACTCGTAAGGACTTAAAGGCATCTCGCCATCATATGAGTCCAATTATGATTCTAAAGGCACACTCCATGTGTCATCAAATGGCATCATGCTTGATGTGATCATATTGATATTGGCAATAGTTTGCGGTATGTTGGAAGAGGGCATAGAGAAATCTCCCATGAGACCGAAATATTTTATTAGCCCTACACAAATATCTCCGTATGGGATAACTGTTTTTCTGACATGCTAGATACTATTTGTAGAAGTAGGGTATGAAGCGAAGTAAGACAAATAATCGATTTTAGCAATATTTCCTTTGTGAGGAAACATTATCATCCGAAAGACTGATGAAACAACAAAATTCATTGCATACGACCAAATACGACCCAGAAGAAGGTTGTAATCAAGAGGGGCTTCAACAACTTCCACCTCTAGGGTTATGGTTTTTCCTTCTACTTCTATAGGCAGATCCTGGAGTATTCCATATGGGTGAAAACCTCTTCCATAAAAGGCTTTAAGGATAGTCAGTGATTGGTTGAGTGGTGGAGAACCAAGGGTTTTCCAACAGGCTAATGACATTATACACGTAGACGTGCCCTCCTCAATTATAGTGCGAAAAACTTGTCTTGATTTGATTGATACTGGAATTTGAAAAGCCATTTGATGTGGGAATCTAGGTACAAAAATACACGAATGACGAATGACGATGTAGTCGATGTATCAATCAATAATTTGAATTGGCGCGACTCTAGAGGCTTCCAGTTGGTAGAATATTCAACCAACTAGGCTTGTAGAAGTTACTTTTTATTTTTACTTTCTTTTCACAAGTGTGCACAGGTTTTAGTGGTGAACAGAGCATTGATCGTCGTGGCTAATGGAAGAAACATCAACGCATGCATAGGAAAAGTCTAGGAAAACTGTGTTGGCAATCTTTCAAAGGTTTTATAGATCTTTTCTCTAATTTCCAAGACTTGATTCAGGAACATGAGTATTATTTACCTCTAAGGGAACATGATATGGATGGTGATAGACCCATATGAACAATCAAATTTCATGGTGACAAAATGACGTGTAACAATATTGAATCACAATAGGCTATCTGAGGATTTGTTGTTTTATTCTTTTTACACTTTGTAAGGGGAATGAATGCATTGATGGTTTAAGTGTAGGTTTCACTGTTGAACGCAATCAAAGCAGAATCAAACCTTGAGAGAATATGAATTTGTGATTGGCGAGAGTGCCTTACAAGAAACCTGAGTGTAATTTCTCACGATTTTCCCCATCCGAGTTAGAGAGGCATCGACTGTTTGAGGAAGGATTGAAACATTGTTTGCATAGGCCATAGGATCAGATCAGTCTCATAGGATTGGATGTTGTACTATGATTTTAATATACCCTTAGAATGTGTGGAGAGACAGAGTATAGATTGCAATGCACCACAGTCTGATTGTTGAAATCATTAAAGGGAAACAATTGAAATGGAATCACTCCACTATGAGAAAATTTTTGCATTGAATGATGACCCCAGTTCGAAAAATTGACTGTTGTGTTGCATCTTATGTGTGGCAGAGAGCCTTTCTGAGGGTGGCCAACCCTTTCCGATCTATGCGTGGTTACTTCTAAATTGAGCCAAACTTGAGCTATGAGAGTTGATCTGTCACCTGGAGCCAAAGATACCTATGGTGGATGTGAATAGTGAAAATATCATTAAAAAATATGACTGTTTCGAAGCCATGAAAAATCCCAAATACCATTTACATTAGAAGGTCACACAATCCTCACTCTCAGAGTTTCTTTCATTTGTTTAGGAAGCATTTTAAGCATACAACATAGATAATTTTGTTTTGTTATTTGTGCAGCAGGAAGTAGTGAATCCCCTCTGAAGCTCTTTGACATTAATGCACTCACTGCTGATGACCAACATGCAGAGCTTCTAGTCATTTTGGTAGGTCATCATATATATACACACATCTCCTCTAGTCTCTCGGTATTATTTCGTTTTGATAGGAGATTGGAGATGATCAGGACAAAGGGCTCGAGGAGCTTCTCAAAGCCATATCTACTTCATTGGGTCAAGTACCTTTCCCAAAAGGCATTGGCATAATCCTTAGGAATTATTGTTGTCATCTATGTGGCTAATAATGAAATGGAAAGCTAGTAATGTTGGATGTTGTTCCAGATCTGTTGCACTTTGTGTAGCTAGAAGTTTCTGCAAAGGAAATTTTTATAGGAATTATGGGATAAGTAGGGTAAAAGGTCACTATCTTTAGACCTGAGTGTAGCATAGTGTTTTATTGTTACCATTTGAAGGAATAGACCTAATAGGTCATCGTTTTATATTAGAGCATGGATTATAGATCTGCGAGAAAAAAATTCTTGTTGGATTACAAATCTGTGGTTCTTTTTGTTGGAAATAATGAAGTCATTGTGTGGAAAGTTAAATTCGGATGAGAATTTTGTGTACTACCTAGTGTCAAATTGCAGCCATTGCTACTAGAGGAGACACTATTTACCATCAATAGAACTAAGTTTATGTTGCATGAATGGAAGGAATCAATCTGCATTATAAATAACTAGTACAAAATGGGGATTTGGCTTGAAGTTTAGAATTCGATAACAAAACATGGATCCTATAACAGAGAAGACAGATGAGGAATAATCCTAGCAGTGTGTACTTACGCACTTACGTTCACACAAACCAGCGTATACCTCTGTACATATTACAAAGCTCATTTTATTGCGCATACGCGCTTTCTCTTCAGCAAAGCCGCGTATATACGCGCTTCCTATGCAGCGAACTAGCGTATAGATCTTCAACCATTATAGAGAAGCATACTTCTTCAGATCAGATATTCAGTTTAGATTCAACCCTTTACTTCAGACAGATGTTCGCCTCATCACAGATCTAATCACTCCATAAACAGATCTAGCAAATACAGATACATTTCAGATCTAGATATTCCGCTTCATCATTTCTTCATAGGTACCATAGATTCAGATCTATCATCAAACATTTACCCTTTCCATAAATATACTTCGCAGAAAAGTATTCATTCAAGCCTGCATATCTTGCACCCACACTTGTGATTTGCACAATGAATTTCTTCTCCTTATATAGGTTTATCCTTTTTCAATACCATGAGCCAAAACAATACCATGAGCTTTCAATACCACGGGCCCCTTTTTCAATACCATGAGCCAAACCAATACCATGAGCCTTCAATACCACGGGCCCCTTGTTTTGCACTTTTTGAGCACTTTTTCCCATACACGACTTGGAACGTTCTTTTCCGCGTGCATACGCGACTTCCCTTAGACAGATCCGCGTATGCATAGAGACATACTCTTTTCATCATACTTTGAGCACATTCTGAATTCCTTTCTTCATTGCCTTCTGTGCACACTGTAGATACATCATATTTTCTTCATCAAGAACATATTCTAGCAAGCACAACTTCATCAAGTAAGTTGCCATCATCTTTATCAAGTGGGTTGCCTTTCAGGGACAACACTGAACATCATAATATCAACAAGCATCATATCACATCAGATTTACATCATTTACCAAGCCCATTAAGTCAAGAATAACTTCATCAGGTGGATTGCCATCAAGGACAACACATGTCAACAGTCGCATGTCTTCATCTTCATTCAATGGGTTGCCATCAAGGACAACACTCTGCATCATATTTCCAACAATCTCCCCCTTTGGACTTGATGGCAACCACGATGGTGTTTGGTTACCACAACAGATAGGTACATTAAGAATACAATGACACCATGTCACATTCTCCATTTTTGACACCATTCTTTCTCTTCATTTCAAACACCATGTCACTCTCCCCCTTTGACATCAAGAGCAAAGGGCGGATCAACACCAACATACTATCCCCCTTTTCGTCTCATGTAGAAGAAGCGTCCTGCAGATCTGATATATACTGAAGTGACCAAGCTCCCCCTAAGTTCAAAATATATTTTTTAATAAAGTACATGACTCTATGAACTTCCTATCACCAAAGACTCATACTTACATCAAAAATAAAACCAAGTGGATTTACATATTTCAACTCAGCTACCCAACCAAGTGGGTTTACAAAATTCAACTCAGCTACCCAACCAAGTGGGTTTACAAAATTTGACTCAGCTACCCAACCAAGTGGGTTTACAATTTTGACAAGTCCTTACATGACTGAAAATTACAATTTTACATCATGGGTCTCAACAAGCCCTTTTCATCAACAATATGACCATTTATGACCAACACCAGAAAGACTTCAAAGAACATGTTTCAGAATCATCATAATGCCAACAGTGCATTATACTCAGCAATGTCAATGCTCCCCCTGAATGTGTGCATCCAAGCATCCTTTCCATATGACTAAGGCTCCCCCTTAGTTTGTGCATCCTGAACACTTTCACCAAAAAATCATCAAGGCATCTTTATCAAACATGAGAAATAGAATTATGAGAACTGGAACACCACCAGAGATACCAAACAATATCAAAGATACCAAACAGCACTGCAGCTATGCTGAAAAGAGCTGATTCCAAGCAAAAATTTGTCAGCAATCATACATACGCGGCTTTCTGTGCATGAACTCGCGTATATACGCGACTGTGTTTCAGGAAACCCACGTATCCACCACCATCTTCTAAATTTATGCAGATTTGTTCTTCTGATAGACAGAGACAACTCCAGCTTCAGTTTGTGAAATTCAAATGCTTCCCTGGAACATGTGATGGCAGATAGATAGGACAATGAAATGTTTCCCTGAAATACAAATAGATAGAACAATGTATTTTTGTCTTCCAGCGTCATCTAATGGTTGTAGCATAAGCACATTAGTAGCCAAGCCTTCAGATTCTTTGCAGCATCAATACAATCTTTCCAAGAGAGATTAACATACCAGAACAACATCTTCAAAAATGTGTCAAGCAATCATCCATGTGGTCCATCATCACCAAGATCTTCAAGATTTAACATGAAGTAACATATGTAGGCACAAGATCTCAACCATAGTAACAAACTCTGCATGATCTCTTCTTATTTCTGAATCAATCGACATCCAACTCATCCATGTGTGAGCACAAAAGATACTTATCAGCAACCATGGCTCAAAATCTCATCATAATAATCCATGTACCAAGTCATCATCATTTGAGCATGAGTATCACAAAGAATAAGAAATCATATTGCCAACAATGCAATCATTAGTATTCAACCTGCTGCTCCCCCTAAACCAGTGCTCTTCCTTAACTTGTGCAATCTGAAACACCTTCAACAGTAAGTTATTAGCAACAATCTCTGCATGGGCTGCTCTTATCTCTGAATTATAGGACTTTCATCTCAACAATGAATACTCTTCATCAACAAGAAAACAGGCTTCATCCATGTATCATGTCATTATCATGAGTATAACCAGAATAATGCTAACAGTGCAATCATCAGCAGTCAGACTGATGCTCCCCCTGGACCTCTGCTCCAGATCTTCAGCTATCAGATAACTTTTCTCATCATCAATGCATACGCGGCTGTGTCAGCTGGAACTTGCGTGTATACGCGACTTTGTTTCATAGAACCCGTGTATGGAAAGTGAAGCATAGAAAATTTTCATATTCCTTCATTTCCTCCTAAGCTTGTACCTCCTGTACCTGTCCTTTCCACATCAGAAGCACTATCAGAAGTAAACATAACCAGAATAATCAAATCAACCTTGAGAGTCATCATGCATTGCTCCCCATGTGATGATACATTACTAAATCTCATAATGTATCCCACATCATTCCTGCAGTCAATCAGAGAAGTAAGCTTCAGAAGCGGATGACTGCAGTAGGGTCAGAATTCCCTACGTTTCTGATCGGTCTTCTATCTTTTTCCAGATTTGTTTGAACTTTCTATTTGGGTGCTAGAAGTTATACAATTTCTCATATCTGTTCAACCTGCATTCCTTTTCTACATGTCCATACTTGTTACACGAATAACATCTCATATGTCCAGAAAAATCAGCATAAGAATCATAATGAGTATTTCTAATCTTCCTCCTTTTACAATCAGCTGCTTTATGTCCATACTTGTTACATGAATAACAATATCCCTTGAAGAAACCAGAGTACCTTTCAGAGTAGAATCTGTTTGTTTGAGGCTGAAATGATCTGCTCCTGCAATTTGCTGCAACATGCCCATAATTATGACATTTAAAACATTCAACGTTCTTGAATGAATTCCTTTGAGAATTCATGATTGTTGGTTGATCTTTTGTCTCTTTCAACACTTCAGGTTTTGCATTGACATTCTCTGAGTTTTTGGCACTTCCTTGTGAGCTAGATTCTCCTTTAACAGTTTCATGGAAACCAAGACCAAGTTTGATAGCAGGAGACCTTTGATTACTCAGAATATTGTCCAAAATATTAGTACTATCTTGAAACCTCAAAAGTTTTAGTTTTTCTTCTAATTTACCTTTGAGAATGTTTACCTCAACCTCCAAGGCTTGACATTGCTTTGTCATGTTTTCTTCTTTCCTTCTTCCCTCTTCTACTTGATCCTTCAGATTTAGAATTTCTTCTTTCAACCAATTTTCATTTTCTTCACATGTTTGTTCTAGCTCTTCATTCTTCTTATTTGATTTTTCCAGATCTTCTTTGAGAGATATGATTTCTGCTTCAAGTCTTATATTCTTCTTGTTTGATTCTTCAAGAAGTTCTTCATGTTCCTTGTATGATTCTTCTATGACAGACATGATTTTTGCTCTAAGTTCTTCATCATTCTTATTTGATTTTTCCAGATTTATTTTGAGAGCGAGGTTTTCTTTTTCAAGCCTTCTCTGTAGATTTTTATGCATTTCTATTTGTTCCTTCATTCTAGAGATCATCTCTTTTTCGATAGAGCCTTTCTCTTTAATTTCTCTTTGTTGTTCTTCAACTTTGATCTTGAGAACTTCTTCTAGATCCATAACATTTCTTTCACTATCTTCTTCATTGCATGCACAAGAAAGAGAGTCATCAGAACAATTATCAATACCTGTTTTATCTTTTCCATTTTCTGCTGCACATGTTTTCTGAGATATCTCCTTTTCAGTGGCCTTCTTCTTTTGCTTCTTTCCCATTACGACGGATCTCCTTCAAGCGATCAAGCTTCTGCAGAAGGACCTACTCTGATACCAATTGTTGGGAAAAATACTGAGAGGGGGGGGGGGGTGAATCAGTATTTAGGGAAAACTGAAACTTTTTACTTTTTCATGCTCTAAAACCCATACGCTACTTTGCTGAAGCCAACTAGCGTATACACGCGGATATCCTTCATAAAACTCGCGTATACAAAGAGATCTAATTATGCCATTAGTTCTTCACTTATATCATTCCATCATTCCTTCATTAGATGTTCTATAAACAGTAAACATGTGCAGTAAGAACCGAATAAACCATCACATAAAGCATCACACATGAACACCAGGATTTTTAGGTGGAAACCCAAGTCGGGAGAAAACCACCGCTACAGTTGCTCAGCCTTCAATATTTTATTATAGAGAAAACATATTACAACATATGTGTTGGCGCAGACTTGACCAGCACGCAGGCACCCACCTGCGCTCGTTTACTAGCCTCTCCTGGAAGGGAGCTACAACCCCCTGACTCGTTTACCAGCCTCTCCTTGAAGGGAGCTACGACCCCTGATCTCGTTTACCAGCCTCACCTGGAAGGGAGCTACGACCCCCTGATCTCATTTACAAGCCTCACCTGGAAGGGAGCTACGACCCCCTGACTGAAGGCTACAACCCTCAGCACCTCTATCGACCATGTTTCATCAATTTTCACACTGGACCTACTCCATACTTTTAAGCATAGTCAACCATGAAACAGATACATATAACTCACTGACATATATCAGTAAACCAGCAGAACAGATCAGACATTTCTTACCACAGACTTCAGCAAACCCTAGTTTGCATACGCGCTTTCCTTTCACTGATGTCGCGTATATACGCGCTTCCGTTCACACAAACCAGCGTATACCTCTGTACATATTACAGAGCTCATTTTATTGCGCATACGCGCTTTCTCTTCAGCGAAGCTGCGTATATACGCGCTTCCTATGCAACGAACTAGCGTATAGATCTTCAACCATTATAGAGCTGCATACTTCTTCAGATCAGACATTCAGTTCAGATTCAACCCTTTACTTCAGACAGATGTTCGCCTCATCACAGATCTAATCACTTCATAAACAGATCCAGCAAATACAGATACATTTCAGATCTAGATATTCCGCTTCATCATTTCTTCATAGGTGCATCATAGATTCAGATCTATCATCAAACCTTTACCCTTTCCATACAGATATACTTCACAGAGAAGTATTCATTCAAGCTCAGACATCTTGCACCCACACTTGTGATTTGCACAATGAATTTCTTCTCCTTATATAGGTTTATCCTTTTTCAATACCACGGGCCAAAGCAATACCATGAGCCTTCAATACCACGGGTCAAAGCAATACCATGAGCCTTCAATACCACGGGCCCCTGTTTTTGCACTTTATGAGCACTTTTTGCCCATACGCGACTTGGAACGTTCTTTTCCGCGTGCATACACGACTTCCCTTAGACAGATCCGCGTATTCATAGAGACATACTCTTTTCATCATACTTTGAGCACATTCTGAATTCCTTTCTTCATTGCCTTCTGTACACACTGTAGATACATCATATTTTCTTCATCAAGAACATATTCTAGCAAGAACAATTTCATCAAGTAAGTTGCCATCATCTTTATCAAGTGGGTTGCCTTTCAGGGACAACACTCAACATCATAATATCAACAAGCATCATATCACATCAGATTTACATCATTTACCAAGCCCATCAAGTCAAGAATAACTTCATCAGGTGGATTGCCATCAAGGACAACACATGTCAACAGTCGCATGTCTTCATCTTCATTCAGTGGGTTGCCATCAAGGACAACACTCTGAATCATATTTCCAACAAGGTAACATCAATTAGTAAATTATCTCCGCAAATGAAGATCGCAACGTTAAGAGCAGTGATGAAGGAAGCGAGTAAGGCTTTCCACAAGGAAGAATAGTGTGGCCATAACCTAGTATTTCAGCTGAGGTTGAAATATAAGAGGCTATTTAAGTTTTTTCAAGAGAAGATGAGTTGAGGATATAAGCCTAGAAGGAGCATGAAGGAGTGCTCAGAAGGTTCCTCAAAGAGGACCAGTGCTTGCCAAAATACCAAGTATATAGGAGAGCTTGGTGAGGTAAGTTGTAGCAGGGAGAACTTGTTACTATAGAGGCTTAGTGTAGCACATAATGAGTGTGAGAATCTCACAAATATGGAGAAGAAGATGACTACTCATAGTAATAGAAAAGGTTCAGGGAGAAGCCACAAAGTGAAGAAAGAAGATTCCAAGGAAAATGGCATATGGAAGTAGTCAAATGATGACGAATATGAGAGGGAGAAGGTTGAGATAGTAGTCCATCTTGAAGTATTGATGGAGTTGTTACCAATAAATAAGGAAGACCAAAGATGTGGTTCTCTTGTAAGAAGAAATATGAGGTGGCATAGGCTACAAAAGAAGAAAGAGAAAATTATGAAGGCTCAAGGAGAGGATGAGGTACTCAAGGCAAGTGGGTATCAAGATGCAGATTTGATGGATGAAACATCAAGTGAGGCCAAGAGGTATCATGATTTGAAATATGATTTCTTGTATATGTTTACAGGTGAAGCATATGAGGAAGGACAATATTTTGATATTCTTGCAGAAAATAAATAAGGTAGACATAATCTAAATTCTATTCTGAAAGAGGATGGGACAACTAAGTCTCATATATATGGTCATACACATTTGAGAAAAGGTGTTGTTTTTCAACATGTTGCAAGGATTGAAAGAAGAGGAAGCTTGGCTCACGATGATGGTTAAAAGAAAGAAGAATAAGCAAAGGATATCAAGTAATCAAATGTTATTCTTGAGGAAGATGAGATGAATACCATTGAATATTTTCTAAGTCATGTAGAAGACTTGGAACTGAAAAAGGATTTGATGATTGAATCATAAAATCAGACCATTGGGTCTTATGGTTTTAAAACTGACAAATTGTGTGTGATTGCAGTTTTTGTAGGGGACGTCCAATCGTTTGGAACTATCTTGAATGAGGTTGAAAGTTTCCAAGAAAATTATGATGGAGGATGCCTCTTGAATGAGGAAAACATTGACCTATTGCAACAGAAAGAACTCATTGATGAATTGATATTTGGAGTTGTTACAAAAAAGGGACAATTCCTTGTGGAAGAAGGAGATGAAGTTCAACCTGAAGAGCTGATATGTGAAATATCAGTTGAGGTTGTTGAGCTTTACATTTTGAAAAATAAAAATTGGTGTATAAATACAGGGATTATAAGTGCCAAAGAAGGACAGTTCTCAAACACTATTACACAGGATGGAGTTGATGAAATATTTCTTTTTGAAAGCATAAGGAGAGAACATAAACTTATTTCTATGGAGATGGCTGAAACATAATTTTCTATGGAAGACAATCATAATGAAGAACACTCATTGAACCATAGTGACCATATAGAGGATGAAGTTAGAAATGAAGAGAATTGTGATAAAATGCTTACTAAATGTGAAGAGGAGATTGAATTACTAGAGAAGTTGCTAGGAGAATGTGGCAATAGAAAATAAATGGTTACAATAGTACCTGACAGTAGAATAGAGTCTCTAATAGTCATGGAGACAGAACAATGTTTTAATTTACAAAGAAATACTTTGTTTACAGGTACAGTGAATAGCATTAATGAGTATGATGTTGTGATAAAATATATTTAACATAGGTTGCTTAGAGATGAGATAAAATTTCAGAAGCAAAAAAAGGGTAAGGATGTAAGGGTGGTAGCAAGAATCCAACAACACCAAAGTGAAGGTAAACAACAACAAGTTAAAGGCAAAATTGAAGAACATAACAATTCTGAAATTTTTATAAAAGGAGAAGTTCAGTTACAAATTTATAATATTTTTCAGCAGAAGGATGAACTGGATAAAGAAATTGATAGGCTATGGAAATTAATGGTGAAGAAATCCAAAGGAGTGCATGGCAAGCTAAAGCTAACAGTCAGTTTGTTAGACTTAATGACTGAGAAGAATTTTGTAGGAAAGGAAAAAGGGATGCTATAGTATAAAGTGTGGAAACCTAGAGAAATGAAAAAGATAGTAGCAACAACAAAGAAGGAAACTTTAAGGATAATGGTAGCAGTAAGGTGCAACAAATCTTATGAAAGGATGGAGACAAAGGTTTGGGACCCTGGAGGTTTTCATCAGCATATGAAATCATGTGATTAGGATATCATGAATGTTTTTTATACTTTGGGAGTCTGATGCACCAACATTTTTCTCTCAAGCCAAAACTAGCATATAACTCATGTTTCGGGTCTTGACATTTCTCCAAATGGGACTCATCATTGTAAATATTTATTTTTCCTATGTTTTAAGAGTTAGTTAAGAAATAAATGAGTAAATATCAAATGTAATCGAATTTGGTCCATAGTGGCAGATTTAGAATGGGATTCTAGGACTCTTGTTGAGTCATTTTAGGATCTATAGAGATCTTAGGAGATATTGAAGATATTTTGGATCTAGGATAAGATTTGAGGAGTACTGTTTGGATCTGAACTAAATTGAGTTTTAGGAGTTTATTTGTATATGAATTATAGGTCTCAAAGGCATATCGAGTGAGAGTGGATGTAAGTGTGTGTGAGAACATGATGAGATATATAGGAGGCAAATTTAATGTAGAAAATTAGGTCAATTATTTTATATATAGATCAATTAATGAAAGGAATATTTTTTCCATTGTCTCTATGAATATTAAACTGATGAATTCCGGTCCGTATCCCTATCTCAAATAACAATAGGATATCTAAGGATTTTTTTTTTATTCTTTTTATGATTTGTAAGGGGATTCAATGAATGCATTGATGGTTTAAGTGCAGGGTTGACTTCTGGATGCAATCAAAGGGGAATGAAGCCTACAGAGAAGATGGATCTATGATTGGTGAGAGTGCCTTACAAGAAACTTGAGATTAATTTCACACGATTTTCCCCATCTAAGTTGCAGAGGCGTCGATTAGTGCCATTGATTGTTTGAAGAAGGATTGAAACACTTTTTGCAGAGGTCATAGGATCAGATCAGTCTCAGAGGATTGGATGTTGTAATGCGATTTGAATCTACCCTCAAAATGTGTGGAGAGACAGAGTATAGATTGCAATATGCCATGGTTAGACTGTTGAAATCATTAAAGGGGAACAATTGAAATGGAATCGCTCCACTCTGAGAAAAGTTCTGAGTTGAATGATGGCCCCAGTTTGACAAATTGACTATTGTGTTGCATCTTATGCATCGCAGAGAGCCCTTTTGAGGGGGGACAACCCTTGCCTATCTGTGCATGGTTATTTTTACGTTGAGCCAAACTTGAGCTACGACAGTTGATCTGTCACCTGGAGCCAAAGATACCTATGGTGGATGCAAATACTGCAGAGATCTTTAAAGAATATGACTGTTTCGAAGGCATGAGAAAGCCCAAATACCATTTACATTAGAAGGTCGCACAATTATCACTCTCAGAGTTTATTTCATTATGTTTAGGAAGAATTTTAATCATACAACATGGAGAATTTTGTTTTGTTAGTTGTGAGGCAGGAAGCAATGAATCCCCTTTGAAGCTCTCTGAAATTAATGCACTCACTGCCAATGACCAACATATGTAGCTTCTAGTTTTTTTGGTAGGTCATCATATATATACACACATCTCCTCTGGTCTCTCAGTATTATTTCGGTTGAAAGCATATTGGAGAATATTTGGACAAAGAGCTTGAGGAGCTTCTCAAAACCATATCTAATGCATTGGGTCAAGTCCCTTTCCTGGAAGGCATTGGCACAATACTAAGGAATTCTTGTTGTCATCTATGTGGCGAATAATGAAATGGAAACCTAGTGATGCTAGGCCTTGTTCCAGAACCGTTGCACTTCATGCAGTTGGAAGTTCCACAAAGGAAAATTTTATATGAATGATGGGATAAGAAGGGTAAAAGGTCTCTTTCTTTAGACCCTGAGTGTAGCCTAGTGTTTTAAGGCTATCAATCGAAGGAATAGACCTGGTAGGTCATAAAAAATAAACTTCTCAAAACTTCACTATCTATATATTGCATAAAGTCAAGATCATGAAACAATATAATGCTATTTCCCTTCCCAAAAAACCTCTTCACTCTGCTAACTCTCTCACTCTAATCTAGACAAAATTAGTCCAATACTTAACCAATTCTCAGCCTCTGTCTCACCGGCCTTGCTTATGCATTATTGGAGGAATTTTGGCCATATTAATAAGGAAATTCCCAAGAATTGATTGTGCAATTCCTTCAAGGAAACTGGATGACCTCATGCATGACCTATACAATTTTCTAATTATACAACTAATAGTTATCTTCCATTTAACCCCAATCTCAACTGGGTCACTCTTAAAATTGACATGAAAAAACTACTTATAGCGAGTTATTAGTTATCTGATTGATCACTATATGTGAATTAAGTCATATTTAATTCATTGGAGATCTCACTAACTCATCTATCAGTTAGAACTAGTTAAATTGATTTTAACTTGAATAATTGAGTTAAATAATTACAACTCAAAAATAACTCAATCAGGGCTCCTAAAAAGTAGGAGATGACCTACATGCCTCTAGTTTCACCTCCAACTCAAATTGACTGAAATAAATAAGTTTTCGTGACTCAGTTAACACTTACAAGCTGTCATGTGATGGAATTGAAATTTACTTCTAATTTAATTAAGGGGAAATTAAACCAGAAGCCGCATTGGTGACATTTTCAATATTCCTTATTGTCATTTTCCAAACTCCCTCTCAACAATAAATTAATTAAACTCTGTCCCAATCATGTACCTTTGGAATATTCTGCTTTCAACAATTTTATAGTGTTTTTTGCTACTGCAACTTTAGATCCTGAAAAATCATCCGAAATGAATGAGTATGATGCATTGGTCTCTGGATTCTCTGACTACTACTAGCTACTCCACTATCTACTTAAAATGGTATGTTGATGCTAAATCTACATCTGTTCCATCTCTGTTGTTGCCAACTCTGATCTACACTCCAGTATCTAACATATGTCACTCTGATATCTGGCTGCATCAGTAACCACTGATCCATCATGCTACTGTGAAATATGGTCTCCTGTAGGAAGGTAATTATCCATGAGACAAAACATCTCAATGGACCCTGCCCAAATTTTTTATTTTGGGATTAAGACTTCACATTGACCCACCTCTCACCTGGAGGTATGGCTTCATGCTCTCCTTCTACCCACCTGGCTCAAAATTCCCCCCTACTAGAGGTCTCTGCCTGCATGGATGCCTCTACTCGGTCTCCTCTTTTCTTCTCCAATTGTGGCTGCTCCAAAACTTTCTGAGGTTTCTTCTTAGGTTGCATGTTGAGAGGTAATTCATTCTCTCTATCAATCACCAAGTATATAACCTTTTCTTTCCTACTTAAAGTTTTTCATGCATCTAGTACATCAAGTACATGTAGG
This sequence comes from Pinus albicaulis, assembly GCA_034641835.2. Lineage (NCBI taxonomy): Eukaryota > Viridiplantae > Streptophyta > Pinopsida > Pinales > Pinaceae > Pinus > Pinus albicaulis. The sequence continues at coordinate 134,183 of JAXQQM020084253.1, forward strand.
TTTTTAACTCGCGCAAGCTGTAATTATCCAGCCGTCACAAAATTTTCTAAAAAAACATTTGATTTTAAATGGACAATATCTCCCTCATCTGAGGTTCGATTCAACCTAATTTTTTTTTAATTTGAGTATTTTTTTGCAAGGAATCCACACCTACTATTTTTTTTTTTTATTATTTTTTCAAAAAAATATTCAAATATTCTCTACAAAATCGTCACCCAAAAAAATCGTGCTCTGATACCTTGTAGAAACTCCACATAGATTCAACTAATATTGTAATATGCTAAAACAAAATACTTGAATCTACTCTACAAATTGCAAAAACCAATTTCAATCACACAATCACATAACAAGTAAAAGAAATAAACTATCAATTGCACAAAACAACATGCATCTGGGGAAAGAAAAAAGTCAAAACCTTAATATATGTATATTGCATAAACGGAAGATCATGAAACAATACAATGTCATTTCCTTTCCTGAGAAACCTTTGCACTATGTTGATTGTCTCACTCTGTTCTAAGAAAAATAAGTCCAATACTTAACCAATTCTCAGCCTCTATCTGACCATCCTTGCTTACGCATTCTTGGAGAAACTGCCACCCTATTAATAAGGAAATTCCCAAGAATTGATTGCACAAATCCTTCAATGAAACTTGATGACCTGGTGCATCACTTGTGCAATTTTATAATTATACAATTGATAGTTATCTTCCCTTCAACCCCAATCTCAACTAGGCTACTCTTAGAGCTGACATGCAACAACAATTTATAGCGAATTGTCATTTTATGGTTGATCACTACAGGTGAATTAAATCAGATTTAAGTCACTGAACCTCTCACTAGCTCATATCTCAGTTAGAACTAGTTAAACTAATTTTAATTCAAATAATTGAGTTAACTAATTACATCTCACAAATAGCTCAACCTGGGTTTCTAAAAAGTAGGAGACACCCTACATACCTCTATTTTAACCTATAAGTCGAATTAACTGAGTTAACTAAGTATTCCTGAAGACGTTAACACTTATAGGCTATCATGTGATGGAATTACAATTTAATCCTAATTTAATTAAGGAAAAATTAAACCAGAAGCCTCATGGGTGTTATTTTCAATATTTCTTGTTTCCACTTTCAATAGTGGGGGGTCCTCCGCAGTAACGATGGTATCGGGAGTTAGCATGGTTGGTTTAACCAAACCTCAAAACCATCATATGATTTGGTATCATGCATTAGGGAAAAATGGTTTTTCTTGATATATTTACAACCCCATATCATATGAGATGAAACCACATAGGCAACATTTTTTCTTAATTTAAGTAATGCATGATAGGTAAAATATTAGTGTTTGTTTAATAGTTTTCTTGGGAAAATTATATTCAAGTAATAAGATAAATCATTTTAAAATGAAAAAAGGCTAATTTTGTAAATGGCCATTATGCCAATGAGTGCTTCGAAACTAACATTATAGAGCTCATCATTGTGTCTATGCGATATCATTGTAGTGGGTGACACTGTTACAATCAGTGGCTTGTCCCATGGAAGTTTTGTAATATGCATGCCTTCAAGCAAGATGATATTTAATGATGTGAGTACTCAACTATATTTTCGGGCTTTGACTATCACAGGGCCTTACTATCCTCTATTGAAATGATCTGTAGGGATATATAAGTTTCATAAAGCTAAGAATCAACCTAAGAAATTGTTGTTTCAACTGCTTCTTCTATTATTGGCTGTAGCTCTCGATCTCTTAACTGTATCAAGAAGAATCTAGTATGGGTTTTCTATAACTTTCTATGTATATTATTTATCTCTTCCACCTAGATATTAAAAAACTAAATCAAACCAAAGAAATAATAAATGCAAGAGCCCTTCCAAAGGAAGAGATGCATAGGAGGAAGGGTCATCATAAATAAGTTGCAAGCTTTTCAAATGACATGGTAATTATTCACAACAACTAAGACCGCAACTAGGTCAAGGATGACCATCACGAGGGAACCATGGATGATGAAATAAACCAATAATGGACATAACTAGGAAACTATTCAGTCCCTCCTCTTTCATGATCTGTTATAGTTATTGCTTCAACTGATGGATCTCTCTATAAGCAAGGTGTTAGTGGATCTGTCTTTGCCTCCCTTTATGTGAAGTTAGAAATATTAATTATTATATTTAAATTTATAGAACAATTATATAATATTATCAAGTAATATGAATTGATATCAACCACTAATGATAAATTAACCATACACAACTACCCAATATCCAACCTTGCAAATTGAACTATGCCACTAAGGGCAGGAATGTTACAATCTATTGCGATGTTATTCTAATAGCAATAAAATTTTTGTTGTTTCATATAAAAATAAGAATGTTTGGTGCTTAATATGTAGTCCTTTATGTGAGTTGATGGTGTCCTCAAAAAAAATTTGTCGTAGGAACATTTCTTCCTTTCATTCCTTTTTGTTTGATTCAATGGATGCTTTAGAAAAACACAATAATGAAAAAAAAAGGTGCAAAGGATTGGGATGCAAAGAGCATAAAAATATCAGGATAAGTCGTATTGTCAAGTTAAGATCAACCCTCTAGTTATCCATTTCTATTGGTGTATCATCAACTCAAACCCTCTGATAAATTCCTCTTTGATCATTTCAAAAATCAAGGAATAATGATGATTTGGTGCATCATTTTCAGAAATGGGGGCCTTTATATAAATAAACCTCTGCAAATAAAAATTTTAATAGAAATGAAAATCATGGTCATAGTTGCAATGATGATGTTGGTGCTGGTAAGAATTTTTATAATACTGGATTCATTGATATTGCATAAAGCATGGGAAGCAACGAGGCAAATTCCATTGGTGTGGGCAATGGACTTGGAGGGAGGGAAGAGACACTCAACCACAAGGAAACGTTGGGGAATTTTCATTCATTTTATGATGAAAGAAATAGTGAGAAGAAGACCTTTGTCCTTGGTGTTTGAAAAAAGGCGGTGGAGAAATTTTTTTTACCACTCAACAAATATTCGATAAGTGAAAAACTCTGAGTAATGCACAGTAAAAAAGTAGAGTAGTGCACAATAAAATTAAAACTAAAATTTCCAGAATGAGCACACAAGAAAATATACTTTGATTATATATTGATGAAATAAAAATATTTTTTAAAATTTAAATGGAGAATTTAGCTCCTTGCATCACAATGAAAACAAGATTTTTTTTACAGACATTTACCGACACTATTTTTATAGGCAATATAAACTGGTTTTTATGCACTCACTTATTTTCGCTCCAAACACCTGAAATTTTAGGCTAGAAAATAAAATTATATGTCATTTATTATCTAAAAAATAAATGCATTCATCCATTATATAAGGTGCAAAGTCAACTCATTAAAACTATATATTGAAACAAATTCATAGTACATATATTTATTGTGCATGTCCTCCTTCTTGTGCAGTAAAATCAAACATTACAATGACACCAAATATGTGTAGGTATTATCAGAGATTTAATTGATGAATCCAATTTAGGGATATGGAACCTTGTACACTATTCATAATTTCATTTACTTCACATTCCTTCAGCCAAGAACCAAAATTTACAATTTGATTTCTCAATTCTTCTAGGTACAATGGGCTATCAATGCATTTGGTTTGGTAGTTGTGATTATTTCCATCACTCCCCCTTAATAAAAACTACTAATATTGACATTTACCAGAGAGTCTCATAGATTGAAAAAATTTTCCATTGGCAATGGTTTAGTGAATATCTCTGCAAACTGCTATTGTGACATTCAATGCTGCAAAACAATTTCTTCATTTTTGATAGGCTCTATAATGAAATGAAACTTTGTGTCAATGTGCTTTCTTATTTTGTGAAAAAATGAATTTTTGGACAACATAATTGTTGAATTGTTATCACAATAATTTTTTGTTGTTCCTCCTTTTTCATCCCCTAAATCCTTCAGCATTCTTCTCATCTAATTTTCTTTACATGTTTCCCATGTTTTTGTGACATATTCAGCTTCACTTGTGCACATTGAAACTATTGGTTGTTTCTTGGAATCCCATGAAATTACTCCAAAACCTAAATGGAAACCATAACCTGATGTGCTGATTTCATCATTGACACTTCCTGCCCAATCACTATTAGTATGTCCAACCAACCGAAAATAATTTGTTATAGTGTACAACTGCCATATCCTTTAGTTCCATTAACATAACTGGATATGCTTTTAGATTATTTTCAATGTTTCTCCTTTGGTGTCTCCATCAACCTTGAAACAAAAATCACTACATAGACTAAATAAGGCCTAGTTGTAATCAAATACATCAAAATGTCAACCATACTTTTGTATATTGTTGGAATTACAATGTTGTGACATTATTCCTTAATTTCAAACCCATCACTGTTGGAGTTGGAAAAGGCTTGTTGTCATACATCTTGAACCTGTTCAATATGTTTGTTACATACCTTGTTTGAGAATTAAAAATTCCATATTCCATTTGCTTGGCTTCTATGCCTAGAAAATACCTTAACAATCCCAAATCTGTCATTGCAAACTCACTCTTCATGACTTATTTGAAATAAACAATGAGGAGTTCATCACTCCCTATGAAAATTAAATCATCTATATATAAAAACACAATTAAAATCTTACAAGATCACTTTATTTGATGTAGAGTGTTGACTCACCATCACATTTTCTATTCCATAATCCAAAAAGTATGTTTTTATTCTACTATACCGTGTGAAATGCTTGCTTCAGACCATAAATAACTTTCTTTAGTATGTACACCTTTTCTTATTGCCCTTAAATGTCATAACTAGGTGGTTGTTTCACATACACTTCCTCTTTCAACACTCCATTAAAAAAAAAATATTTCATGTCCATTTTATATACATTACATTTATGTTGTTTTGTTATTGCCAAAATTGTCCTCATTGTCTCTATTCTTCTAATTGGTCCGAATGTTTCAACATAATCTCTTGCGCGTTGTTGTTTTTATTCCTCAATCCTTCCTTCAACATTTATTTTGGTCTTATAAACCCACTTCACACCTATGTATTTTTTTCCTTGGAGAAGTATAATAACTCCCATGTGTCATTCTTTTCTATTTCCTCTATTTCTTTATCCATTGTTGCTACCCATTTTTATTTCTTAATTTCATATTTAAAATTATTTGGGTCATCTACATGAGAAAATAAAGCAAAATTGGAATTTAGACTCGCAATAATTTATTCTTCATTTTTCTCATAAATATAACTCAAATTTATGATTTTTTCTCTTCTCATGCTTGCCGAAGATGGATTTGATGTGTCACTTGATGTTGAAATTGGAGAAGGTGCAATTAATGATATTTGTTGCACACCTGGAGCGGTATTTACTTGAATGCACGACATTGTCCTATTTATTGTTGATGGTATCACTTCATGACAACTTTGTTGAGCTTGAATATGTGTAGGAGGAGTCACCATTGAATATTTACCTATAGCTGATCATTCTTCTTTGTCTTCTTGTGGTAAATTAGTTTCCACATTAATTATCTTTTACAAACTTCCATCCCATGCTTCCTCTTTTATGAACTATACATCTATGTTGATTATTACCATTTTGGTTATTGTATTATAAACCTTATATTCCTTGGATTCATAACTATAGCTAAAAATATGCATTTCTCCCCCTTTTTGTCCAACTTATTTGTCATCTCATATAGAACATGTGAATATGTCACACATCCAATTACTTTCATGTGAGTGACACAATTTTCTTTTCTAGTCCATGCTTCTTTTGGAATCAAATTCTTCACACTTTTGGTTGGACATATGTTTATGGTGTATGTTGTGCAAGTTAAGCAACCCAATAATCATTTATATAATGATTTTCCTTTAATATACTCCTTACCATTTCCATAAGTATACTATTTTTATTTTATGCGACACAATTTTGTTGAGGTGTGTACCTTGTTGTAAAATATTTATGAATTCCATGCTCCCTGGAAAAAGTTAGAAATTAATTTGAGATGTGTTCGCCACGTACATATCATTTCTCAAAAATTGATGTAGTTTCCACTTTATTTTTCAACAAGAACCTTGAATTGGTGAAAGCGTTCAAAAAATTCACTTTTTTTATTATAAAGTATACCAATGTATTTCTTGTGTAGTCATTTATGAATTTCAGTAAATAGTAGTTTCCACCAATTTTTGGTGTGTGGATTGGTCCACACAAATCTGAATGGACGATTTCAAAGGGTACCTTTACCCTTATTGACTTTCCTACTGGAAATGATTCTCTATGTTGTTTTCCCAAGACGCATCCTTCATATAAGTTGTTTGGCTTTTCTATTAGTGGAAACTCCTTTACAATGCATTTCATCTGTAGCAAGTTTAGACCATTAGAGAAAATTTCAGCCTAAATGTGCAAATGCATTTTTTATGTAATTTCCATGTCATAATATGTAACCCTATCAAAATATTTTAAATTTAAAAAAAGATACATGTACATATTTTTTAGGGAAAGGAAGAAAAATTGTATTTTTAATTGTATTTTTGGTTTATCTTCTTATAGGTTTACTCAAATTTCAAGTGTAAACAATTGTTCGATGCATAATTAAATTCGACATCCAATGAGTACCCATTATACACAATTTTTAGAAGACCCACATTGATAGAAAAAAATGATATACTTTTGAGAATACCCCTAAATATCATTTCCTAAAAATATTTCTTTAAAGCATCCAAAGTTCTAAGGACAAGGAAAGAACCTAATAATCTAATTTTTGAGGTGCATCTTCCCTTTATCTAGGGGAGCACTGACAATATTTCTCATATTCAGAGGAAGCACAAGGTTCCTTCCACCTTAAGGCCCATAAATACCATTCAAATCTCCCAAATATTATTCAAATACAAGTTCAACCCTAGAAATATGAAAGGTTTTTATGTTATCCCATTTTCTTGTGAGACCTCCTAAATTGGAGAAATTGGCTGCTTCATAAATCAAAGGATTCTTGAGCATGTAGATGACATAAAACATGGTAGGATTCAATCATGGGAGTTGGATAAAAATGCAAGGAATTTTAAACACCATATCCTTATTAAAGAGGCCCATGCCATTGCTATGATTGATCATTTCCATCATTGAAATTTTAAGGAGACCATAGAGATTGAGATAAGGCCTAATACTCAGAATAAAGGCAATCAATAGAAAATCAGTAGTTGTTAAATACATGCTATTTCTTATTAGGGTTATCCATTTTGTGGCTTGTTTTTCCCCCATTTTTATCCTTTTAGTCTAATTCTCTTTTTTGTTTCCTTTTTAGAGAATTTGTTATGAAACCAGCTCCAAAAATAGTAGAAAAGAGAGATCAACGTCTTAGAAATATCCTCTTTGAGGGGGAAACCTCCATTAAATTACATAAACGAACAATTTTTTGGTGATATAATGACAAAAGCCCCTTCTATATATAGGAGTTCACGAGGTCACAATATAATCCTAGCCGAGCTAACAATAATAATGCAAGGGCACAATAATAACAATATTGGGGTTACATGGGTACAACAATTACAATAATGGGCTTACACTAACAATAATAAGGGACTATACTAGTAATATAGGGACCTAACATGCCTCTCTCCTTCAAAAAAGTGTTGTCCTCAATGCTTGAGTAGCTCCAGATGTTTCTATATAAAATTCTCATCCTCCCATGTACAATCTTTAGGGGGTAAGTTCTTCCATTTGCTGAGATACTCTGAAATTGATCGATTTCATAGCTATCAAGTTCTTGTTTAAGTGATTTCTTCAGGTTCCAATATGATTTTTCCTTCCTCATCAAGTTCTGGCAATATTGTTTGAACTGGAAGTTTCTTGCCTATAACCTTATTTAAGCATGAAACATGGAAAACTGGATGCACTCATGAAGGAGCAGGAAGTTCCAATTTGTATTCCATAGTACCAATCCTTTGCAACACTTTGTAAGTACCATAGTACATTGGTGATAATTTATTATCCTTCTTAGCTTTCTTGAGGGACATTTTTTTATATGGTTGTAGCTGTAAAAATACCCAATCTCCTACATCAAAACTTCTCTCATTGCGATGTTGATCTGACTGTTGTTTCATTCAATTTTGTGCCAAATTTATGTTATCCTTTAAGATTTGGATAACTTCCTGTTGATGCTCGATGTGATCTTCCACTGCTTGAACCATATAATTTTCTCTTAAAGAATATGTGATGGACGGTGGATGATATCCATAAAGTGCCATAAATGGGGTCATTTTTGCTGTAGTATGGAAGGAAGTGTTATACCACCATTCAGTGAGAGGTAAAAACTTGATCCATTGTTTTTGCTTATCATATACAAAAAAATGAAGATATCCTTCAAAAAAAAAATGTTTCTCTTTGTGAGAGCGAAATTTGGTGCACTTTCTCTTGTAATTTTGATATGTCATATAGCGCTTCTTCCTCTTCATGAGTCATAGTAGAGCCTTCTAAAGCCATAATGGGTGTTGAGTTCTTTTTAGGTGGCATTTTAGAACCCAATACTAATATAAATTCTTCAATATACCTTTGGAATCACTTCAAACTTATTTTCACACAAGACTTATGCAATTCAGAAAAAAAGTTACACACCTTTTTCTTGCTTTTGAGGAGCTCGATATTGAAACCGAATTATCTTTGTGATTTTGGATCTTCAATATCTGCAATTTAGCCCTGAAGTATCCCTCTAAATCTTATTTTTAATTCCACATGTTTGACTTGATTTGGATTCTTCAACGCAAAGTTATGCCCAATCTCCCAAGATGACCTAACAATGGACTAGTTCAGTAGAGCGAAGTTGTACGACTTACCACGTGTCATTGTTTCCTCCTTTGGCTCTAAAATTGATACACGAGAAACTACAGTCCATTTACTTGTGATCACCTTTTACAAAATTCCAATCCGATGCTCAGAGAGGGAGTTATGACGTTTTTCCCACGGTCACCTCTTTGAGATGAAATTCGAGAGCCTGAAACAATACTAACTTCCAGAGGTCATATCTCTAAAATTATTGCGAACCATGATCTAAAATTTTTAAAGGAGGTTTCTAAGGATTTTGGCTTCACACTGTAAAAATTTCAGCTTCTGTAACTTTGTATACGAAACGTTATATCACAAATTCCACGATGAGCTTTTTTAGTTGAAATTCGGGAGCCTGAAAAAAAACCCAACTTCCACATATCATATCTCTAAAAATATTTTGAACCAAGATCTGAAAGTTTTACACAATGTTCCTCAGGATTTTGGCTTCATGATGAAATAATTTCATCTTCTGAAACTTCATAGAAATTTTTTTATAGTGAAAATTCCTTGATGACCTATTTGGAGCAGTGAAACCCTAGAATCGAAAGCTCTGATACCAAATGTTATGAAACTAGCTCAAAAAATAGAAGAAAAGAGAGATCAACACCTTAGAAATAGCCACTTAGAGGTGGAAACCTCTAATAAATTACATAAATGAAAAATTCTTGGATGATACAAATGACAAAACCCCCTTCTATATATAGGAGTCAATGGGGTCACAATATAATCCTAGCCGACCTAACAATAATAATGTAAGGACAAGATAATAACAATATTGGGGTTACATGGGTACAACAATAAAAATAATGGGTTTACAATAACAATAATAAGGGACTATACTAGTAATATAGAGACCTAAAATAATTTCCTTATTGTTTTAAATTTTGTAAATTTTTAGTAAATATATATTAATTCTCTTTTTTCTATTTCCTTATATATATATATATATATATATATATATATATATATATACTTGGTTTTTATTTCTTTTATTTTAAGTTTATGTATTTATTTTTATCATTTATTTTCCCAATGGGTTCGGTTTTCACGTATGAATTTGTGTTGAAATCCATAGGAGAAGGAAGCTTCTCACTTCCATTTTTAAGAGCCACAAATGATCCATAAAAAAAAAACTATAATCCGTATTTGAATATTCTTCCTAACGGAAACCTTTATATTTTCTCAAACATATATTTCGTTGAATTCAATTACAATACCTGGGCCATTGCCCACAATTTCCTTACCATAACTGGGGAGCCAAGAAATTATCCTTCGGGGGAAAGGTCAATGCTTCTCTTGATTGATAGCCCGAATGAATAGCAGACCAACCCAAATGGACTATACCCAGTTGAGGAAATCTTCTGCAAATTGTAGCAAAATTAAGCCCCATCCAAGAGTTCAGGCCAATTTTTCTCATGAACCCTCACATAATGTCGCATGTAGTCCTCCAGCAGTTCATTTATCTATTCAGTCTGCATATTTTTCCATGCTTGGTAACTCAAACTCTGCAACAACTTTGTCCCAACCAAATTGGACAAAGTGGTAAAAAAACTTCATGGAAAACATGGAACTCGGTATGAAGGGATAATCAATGGTACTCCATAAAACCTCACATCATTTTTGAAGAATAACTCAATGGTATTCTCTGCTCCACAAGGTATATTTGTCGGAATGAAGACATCATACTTGAAAAAATGTTCCAAAAGAACAATAATCTGATTATACCCCTGCACCTATGGTAACTAAGTGATGTAGTCCATCGAAACATTCATCCAAGGTCTCTCTGGAATCGACAAAATCTGTAACAATCCTCCTTGTGTCTAGTTATCTGATTTTTTTTGCTGACAAATTACACGCATATGTACATACTAATCCACATCATCCCTCATCTTTCCCAAAAATCATCCCCTCTCCAACAACACCAGATAATGACGCTTCCCTAGTTGGCCAGCCCATGGAGAATCATCGAAATACTTCAAGAGGTACCTCCTAAGTTAATATGACTTTGGTTATAGAGTCATTTCTCATAGAACAAGATGCCATCTCGTAGGAAAAAATTCAGAGTCTTCCCCTCCTTCACCTGCTTCATAATTCTCTTCACCTGAATATTTGTCTCCACACTAGCATGAAGTCTACTCTGCATCTCATCAGTCATGTTATCCTGAATCCTACTATGTTCAACATGGTATTCTTCCTCCCCAAGTGAAGATAATTGTCCCTTCCTGATGAGGGAATCTGCAACCGCAATTAGTATACCCGAATTGTACTTAATAGTCCTGTCAAATTTTTCCAATAAGTCCTTCCAACGAGCTTGCTTTGTTGACAACTTCCGTTGGAATGCAAAATAACTTCCTGCAATGTTGTTAGTATTGACAACAAAATGCTTCCCAATCAAGTAATGCCTCCATATGTGTAAACAATGGTTGATGGAATTCATATCCTTCTCATGAATAGGATACCATTGTTCTCTATCCTGCAGCTTCCGACTCTCATATGCCACTGGATGCCCATCTTGCATGATTATTTCCCTAATAACAAAATAAAAAGCATCTATGCACACGTAAAATGGTCTCTTAAACTCAGGTAGCTTAATTATTGGTACTGTCACCATCATTTTCTTCAATTATTCAGATGTTGCACGATGCTTCTCTATCCAATTCCATCACTTATCCTCCTTCAAAAATTCTACTAGTGGTGTTGGCAACTTGGAATACCCTTCTACAAATTCCACTAGTAATTTCTCATTCCCAATGAAACTCTCATATCATGGAAATTCTTTGGTTCATCCCAATCCTCTATTGCCTCCACCCTACTCGGCTCCATCCGTGTGTGACCTTGACCCACTATGTGTCCAAGGAACAAAATCTTCGCCTGAGAAAACATACACTTCAACTTATTCAAGAAAAACTAATTATTCCTTAGTGCCTCAAATACCAAAGCCAAGTTCCTCTTAGGATTCTCCACGTTATCACTCAACACCATGATGTAATTCGAGTAAACAACTACAAATGTATCTAGGAATGGATTCAAAGCATCGTTCATCAATGTGAAAAACATAGTAGGATCATTTCACAACCCAAATGGCATGACAAGAAACTCAAAACTACCATATCTCGTCACTATACTGGTCTTCTTCTCATTTCCCTCTATTATCTGCACTTGATAATACCCATGTTTTAAATCAAGCTTCGAAAACACTCGGGCATTCACAAGCTTATCAAAAAAATCCACAACAAGTGGAAAATGAACTTGTTCTTTATCGTTTGCTTATTCAATGCACCATAATAACAACACATCCATAACTAATTCATGTCCTTCTTCTTCAGAAACAATATTGGAGCACCATATGGATACCTTGAAGGTTGTATAAAACCTGCATCAAAAAATTCCTTCTATTTTTCATTTCAAGTCCTCCAACTCTGGCCCTGAAAAATGATAAGAAGCTTTAGCTGGTGGTTGCTTCACTGGCTCTAGCTCAATGTTATGGTCCACTACACATCTCAATGGTAGTACATTCGGAAAATCATCGAGCATAATATCTGCATATTTGGCCAATACATTAGAAATCTCGGTTGGAACACATGTCCCCACTCCATCAACATCCTCAAGCTCCTTGATGACTGTCACATAAGTCTCAACATCCATGTCTTTCATTGCCCTACTCATACTTAGTGGAGAAACATGCCACACCTTCACCTCCCTATGTTGTTGGTAAAGCAGTTATGTGTTTTTCCAACACACGACCCTTCAATTCTTACGTTGTTCAGTGTTGTGTTTTGTGGGAGATGTGTCACTTGGGGTGTTGACCCACCAAGGCAACCTTCCCACAAGCTTCACCATGCCCCTTTTCCCATACATATGTGTCGTCTCTTCACTTGCCCGCCCACTGTCATATGTTGGTCCGCCGCTTGTCCTTTGTCATTAGGGGAATTTTGAGGTCTAAAATAGGCCTCCTAAGGAAATAATAAAATAATAGCTAAACCAATAAAATAATATTTATGAATTTGAAATTCACATTTTGTACCAAAATCCATGTAACCATGGTTAAATTCAATTCAAAATTTGTACCAAAATAAAATTAATAAAAAAATTGCATTGATGTGATTGTAAATAAGAATGAGATTTTCAAGAAAAAGTCATTATCATTGCACAACTAATGCATTTTTTATTTGTACATAAATAACTTAAAATAAAATATAAATATAAATTCATAAATTCTTAATTATAGAATATACTATTAATTAAATTTTATATTATTTAAATTATATAATAACATGTAATTAATATACTATAATAAAAATAATATAATATAATATATTGTTTTATGTATGAATTTTATATTACATATTGAATTGATTTGATGTATAAATAAATATTTGAAATATAAAATTATAATATTTATTGAAATGTTTCCTTCAAAAAATATGAAATGACAATAATAATATTTTATTCAAAAAGTATGAAATGACATTTATTATGATTAATTTACTTTATGAGTTTAAAAGTACTTAGAGCACTACCATGGTTAACCATGAGTTTGTATCCACCATTGAAAATGTGACAAGTAAGTACCTTTAACTCAAGTAATGCCACCTCAACCATTAGGGATGATGTCATCCACTAAAATGTGATTTGTTCTCATAAAATGAATTTTGATTGTACATTTTCCTTATGAGGCCCATTTTAGACCTCAAAATTACCCTAATGTGCCTATCACATGTGTCATGTGTCTTGTTTGGTCACTCACTTCATCTTCTCATGTCATCATCACTCGGTTGAACCGCTCTTGTGGGTGGGCATGTGTTGAGGCATAAAAAGGTATTTTTTTAACACCTATTTATCTCACATTAGTTATCAATCCAGGAGTGAATTTTTATTTCAAGAGTGTACTCTGTCTGAGGCTGCAATTCATCCAAGAGAAATGCTATGAAGATGTAGTATAGAATTATAAATTCAAGAATAAACAAATGCTTGTAAAGGAACCTAATTACCAATGGAAATGCTCTGAAACTTGAACTAAATCAAACTGCAAAACATCGATCAAGGATACAGTAGCAATAACTCTTTCCTTTAGCAATTGATGCAAGATAACCAATCTGGGGACTTGGGATCAATAACCTCTGTCCTCTACCGTTGGTGATCTTAAAATAATTGAAATGAAAGCAAACTCATTCTTCGTGCTGATGAAAATAACTGAAAGGAACAAAATCTAGAAACTAATGAATTGAAATTGAGCAACACATTGAAATCGGACAACAATGTAAATGAATAACAAACTAAAACTAGAAGAATCGAACAACAAATATTAACTAATGGAATTGAACAACAAAACTCTATTAAACGGAAAATCCTATTGAACAGCAAACTGAATAGTGAAGCTTTATATCTGCACTCTGAAATGAACAGTAGTTAAACGAAACAGAAAATGGAATGGAACATCAAATGCCAAACATCGAAGCATAACAAGATAAGTAATTCGAGGATTAAGACTCTTGTTAAATTGGGAAGGAACGACAAGGCAATCCATTATAATAAAACAGTAAACTATTAAGCACGAAATTATGAATTAATTAAGATAGAACCAATATCACTTCCACAAATCCAAGGATATTCTATGTAAGGCAATATGTTGTCTCAATTAAACCACACTGTAAGAAAAAAGATTCAGATTATACAATAATGAAATAACTCATAAACAGAGCACGTAATACATAAAGACAGTAAAATGACAAACAACTAATGAAATAAACTCACAGTAACATGTATGTAGCAAATCGTTCACACGCTGCAGGAATTAGAAATATAACACAAAGGAGTAGTTCACGCTGCCAGGGGTGAGGCCCTTAACCACCAGCAGGGACTGCTCAAGCTACTTCAGATGATGCGAATGGAACAACAACTTCAATGGAGCAGCATTACAATGGAATCTTTCTTTCAATAACACAGCTTTTGATTAAGTTTACAACTCACAAAAGCAACAACTATGATCCCTCGCCTCTCTTTTACAAATGTCCCCTTTTATAACCAAAGAGAGGAGAAATTAAATAGTAAATAGGATCTCTCATAACAAAATTTAATCGTTCCCAACCAATTGATCAACAAGAAAATATATTTCCAACAATCTTTCAACAAGAGCAAGGGGAATTTGGCTTTGCAGCTAAGATTTGGAGGACGGCTGCAACAACAAATCTAAGAAAATCGTGCTCAAATAACCCTGTGTTTCTCTCAATACAGGCTGAATTTGGGCAAACCATTCTTTAAGAAAGTTAATTAGGCCCATTCTAGACAAAACCCATGTTCCGTATTTTCCATATTCTTCTTCCTTTGCTCAGAATCTCAACCACAAAACTGTCACTTCGTATTCCAACGAATTTCTGAGTTGGAATATTTGATGATGATTTAGAGATCAAATCTTCAATCTGGAAAATATATTTGAGGCTAAAATGGTGAGTGATATTACAAAATATATTAATAAACCATCATTGATAAAATTATGCATAGTAATCATCAATTTATTAAAAATAAAGGAGAAGAAATAATATTCATCCATAAGAGCATAAATCATTATAAGATGGATTTATATGATAAATTTTAATAAATGACATGATAAAGAATAGTAAAAAATGGATGAAATAAGTGTTAAAAATTCGTCGTATTCACGACCCAGCATACCCCCAAACTGAATATATTGCATGTCCTCATGCAACCCAAGGAAACAAAGAAAATTGTTCATCCCAACTCATGAAATGGATGGAACAAATGAATTTTTCCTCAAATAATGAATATTCAATTTTAGCAATCTTGATAAAGGCATAACAATTTTTATAGTTGACATTCAACTATATGTATATGAAGTTGCATAAAAATGTGACATAAGTAACAACAAACTTCATTAACCATTTTCTCAAAAATCAGATCATTTTGATGCACGGATCATGAGATATATAAAAAAATGGTTGTAGGTGATAATGCATAATTTTCAAAATTTTATGAGCTAATTTTGCGTGAAATTATCTAGGTTTGTGTATTTTAATGATACTTCTTTATTATCCAGAAAACACAAGAATTCAGTTCATAGTTTTAAAGATATATGCAAATCAATTTCTGCACTGTACAAAAATGAAATTGTATGCCTTAAATGAGAAATAAAATGGAAAACATCCATCATGTGTAGAAACCCCCCCCCCCCCCAAACTGAAGAATTAGCATGTCCTCATGTGATGCTAGAAAACAAGAGAGGTGGTTGCTACAATCTGTTGAAATCTATGTTTGGTGTAAAACAACATGGAATAAGGGAGGTGTTGAGAATGAATAAGAATATCAAAGAAGATTACTGATATGGTCATAAGAAAGAAATGAAGGAAATCAACACTCCCCCAAGCTGAAAGATGAAACATGTCTAAAAAAAATGGGAAGTGGTAAAAGATGTGGAATGAATGATGATAAACAATGCTCAATGGATTTTCATGAAATTCTCCTAAATTCATAATAAATCAGAAAATTGTGTTATTTTACCTCAAGTGTTACCTCCAAAAAAATGTGGAAGGACATGTAGGGACTGACCTTTGTTGAAGCTGATGTAGGCTGAGCAGTTACTGAAAGTGATGCAAAAGGTGGAAGCCATGTGCGCATTCGCGAGCCTTTGCTGTTAGCTGCAATAGTGTGATCGTGCTGCGAATAGAATTCCCCCCCATACTTGTTGTTCTCGTCTAAACAAATCCCAATTCCATATGCAATTTTCTTGAATCCATGGTTTTAGTTTTAAATGGTAATAGATAAGATGGATGCAAAAAGTTCAATCAACAAAAATTATGTAGAAATGCAATATGAATATTGTGGAAAATCATCAAAATAAAAGAGCAGCGTACTGCACAGCAATTGTACAGCATAGAAAGGCATACATACTTATGATACAATCAATGAAATTATAGCATTTACTGAAATCCATGCATGTGATAAATTGTAAACATATATAGAAGGATTTTGTAATGATTCAAGGATAAGGAGAAGGGACAGCTTAAGATAAATATAAGTACAAATGCGTTTATTACCCACTTAAACAAATGTGATCGATTTATGATGATTTTCATGTATAATAGGTTTAAAATAAAATGTTAAAGATTCAACTTTTATCTCATATTTAAATAGAGATATAGGAAAAAGGGTTTAATATTACTATTGATGTGTATAAATGTGACTCCAATACCATCAACAGAGCTATGTTTCCCACATGTGTCCATAACCTTGACAGAGTTGCTCTCTCACCCTTGGAACCATTGTCCTTTATTTATGCTGAGGAAGTGCTTGTGAATTGTTATAACAGAGGCCATTGTTCTGGCTTGGTGACTAGATAAATCACAATGCCATTCACTGGGAAGAAGTGAAAAGTGGGCAGGCCGACTCATGATGAAACCTCCTATTCCAAGGACTTCTTAAATTTTTCAATTGTCCATTAGACCATATCCCTGGTTTGGTGGCCATGATGGGAATGCCACTTCACTTGCTTCCTTATGAACATGGTAGGCCGGCTCTTGATGAGACCCCCTATCCTCCATCTGCCAAATTATAAAATTATTAATGAAATATGTAAATATTTTTCTTTTCATATAACACTTTCCTATTTATTCATAAAGGATGGCTCAACACTCCTTAAGAGTAGGGATGGTGGAAGAAGTCTGAACAGCTCAATAAAAAATAATATGCCCTTGTTCATACTCCATAAGTAAAAATCAAAGAAATTTATAAAATATGGGAAAGAACCAACATGATAAATATAATCGATCATATGAATTTAGTGGTAGTAAAACAACAAAATCATGTTATTGATTATGTCCCTTTTTCCTTTTTCTTATCATTACTAAACAACTTTCTTTAAAAATGATGATTTCTTTTGATTTGTCGATTACAGTAAGTTTTAATTTGTATGATTATGTATCCTTCCATAAATTGTATGTTTGTCTTTCAAAAAGTTATGAAAAATTCAAAAGAAATCATCAAAACGTTGTTCACAAACAAGAAAAATGCACTCAAAGAGTGTTGTTCCTTTGGAAAGGAACTGAAAATGCTGAACAGCAAGAATAATTTGTGAAAATACCGTTCCTTTGGAAAGGAACAACAAGAACAGTCGGTGCTGTTCGTTTTGAAGGGAACAAAAAAACTATTGTTCCTTTTGAAAGGAACAGCAAAAACAAGCGTTGCTGTTCATTTTGAAAGGAACAACAAAAACATGCAAAAAATGTTGTTCTTTTTGAAAAGAACACTAATTAGCGAAAATGTTGTTCCTTTTGGAAGGAACAACAAAAATAAACACATAAACGCACTTCTTTCTAAGAGGAATGGCTATTGTTCCTCAAGAGGAACAATAACTGTCCCTTAAGAGGAACAATAAACAAATATAAACACGCAAAAAGGAAAAAAAAATAGAAGAAAGAAGAATCAAATACAATCAAATAGAAAGGAAATTTTATGTACAGGTTTTAAGAAAAAAATATTTTTTTAATTTTTTTTTCACAGAATTGGTGCTACCGAAGAATTGCCTTCTGTAATTGAAACTTGCATGGTGGGGTCCTTATTGTTCAATTGAAAATGGAACGGAAACTACAATTTAGAGGAATCAACACCTGAAACACAAAAACATAAAAGAAATCAGAAAATAAACAACACTTTATTAATTTACAACAGCTATGATGTTATTTCCTAAGGGAATATCAATCTATTAATGGAAAAAAAATGATCTTTTTGAAAAATGTTTTGGCAGCAGTAACATGAATCTTGAAATGGGAACCAATTCTTCATTTATTTTTGTTATAAATCTGTTAGGTAATGAACTGGATGAAATGCCCTTGTTTTACTAAATTTTGAAGAATCACTCGTCCATAAATTGACCTTCTTTATTCTTCTAAGACCTGCAAAAAATGAGTGTCTATCTGCAATAAAACATTAAATCATGGAGAAAGAGAGGTGATCAAAATTTCTTAATCCAAGAATTATGTAAAAAAACTAACAAGTAGTTACTCTGTAGAACAAATCCACAGAAAAATAAAACAAATTATATTTGCTACCTGCGAGAGAGCAGTGGTCGACGATACTAACCAGCAGTGTTTTAATCATACCTTATTTTTTTTCGTTTGATCTGAGTGATTCCAAAGAAAAATGAGATTTGATTCAATTTTTTATCTCCAATAGAAACATGTTTCAAAAATTCCATGTAATGGTATGTCAAACTTGCTTAGAACAACTTGCTTAGTAGAGTCATTTTCGATTTTCCAGCTCAGACCAATAGTTGGTATTTCAAGCATAAATTATTCGTTTGATGGCAGATTGAAGCGATTTGAATTGGAGATTAAATTATATTCATTTATTGATCTCAAAGAGAAACAGGTTTTGAAGACAAGAAGAATTTATGGGTCAAATACGTTAAGGAACAACCGAGAAAACAGAGTTTCAAGAGTGTTGATTTATGATAGGAATTCAGTATTGCGGTCATAAATTCCTCATACGATATCAAAATTGAGTGATTGAAATTGAGTTGTAAACTATATTCATAGAGGAATCTCTCATAGAAACAAGTTTTAAAAATATATTCATTTAGGCTTCCAAAAACTGACTGTCCCAACTCTGTTCTTGAGCTGCCTATTAGACACCCTGTCAATGTTTTGGTTCTAAATTTTTCGTTTCAAATCCGAATAGAGTGATTCAAATTGGGTTAGAAATTAGACATCAAGGGATAATTATGATAGAAACAAGATTTAAAAATATTCATTTTTGGTCCCCCAAAACATCACTGTCCCAGCTTTGTTTTCAGGAATTTCAGTAAGCCTGCAAGCCAAAAAAAATGATATTCAAGCAATTTTTCCGTATCGATGATAAAAATGAATATAAGTGTTTGTATAATGGTTATTTGCAATATAATTCATCTACATACACAAATAAATTAAAATATTTATAATCAATGTTGATTTCACATCATGTCGCAACAAAGAAAAAACTATTTTTACAAAAAAAAAAAAAAAAAAAATGTGTTTGTTTTATTTCCTATTTTATTTATTTCTCCATTGTCCTACTCTGAATTGGAAAATGAATATGATTACGTATAAGAGTATTTATGGTGGAGCCATTTCCAAAATAAGGCTTCAATTATGTACATACCCAAATTTGAAAAATGTATGTTAATAAAAATTAGGGTATGAGAAGCCAACTTCCCTTGAAAAGATGGTGCCAAAAATTTTTGAAGTATGGAGTGATGTTGCAAGAAAATGATGGAGTGAAACCAATCTTCAATATATTCTTTACTTCCTTGATTTCTGATAGCCATCATATCATGAATTTCTTGAGATTTTAAAATGGTTTGTTGGTGCAAACTAGAAGAAACCTCATTTTCTTTCATAACTTCTACAATTTTTGGATTTGATTCATTCTGAGTCTCAGTGTAAGTTTTTTTCAATGGTATATGTGATACAGAATGGGTGGGAAGGGTGGGTGAATTTTGCGGTTCAACATTCTAAGCATGTTGTACTGGTTTATTATGGTGAAGTTGTGGAATGAGTTGAGCAGGAGATTGTGTGGGGAATGGAGTCTCTTGATGATGTAGTTGATTGTGTTGAGTGGATAATTTTGATGGGCAAGCAAGATATTGTGGAAGAGCTGGAAGATGTGTTTGTGCTACAAAATGAGGGAGAGTAGTCATGCAATCATAAAGTGAACCATTCCAAACTTGGAAACAAGAATGGTGGTTGTTATATTGAGATTGGCATGGCTGCCCTAACATATGAGTATTCCATAATGGATTATGCAAGTAAGAGAATGGAGAGGAAGTGTTTTGAATCATACCTGTAGGCCATGATTTCCATGGTTTTGACCTTGTTGCAGCTTTCGCATCTCTTTGATATGCTACTTCCAAATTAGATAAGTAAGAGTGATTATCTATGGGATGCTCCTTTTGGTAATGAGGGCAAAACACTTCATCAAATTCTTGATTTCTCTGAACCTGCAAAACATTCAATTGTGACTTTAGAGAGCTAATAAAATCATATTTAAAATTTTCAAATAAAACCTTGATTTCAGCTCTTATGTCTCTTGTTCTTGTAGTAAATTTGGAAGAGAAAGAAGAAAATTCTCTAGAAATCTTACCAACCTTGGAAATTCCTCTTGAATACCTTATGCACAACTCACAAATATCATCATATGATAACTGAAAAACATCACCTTTTCCTATCAAATTTAAAAGTTCTAAAAATTTATCTTTAATTCCTTTGAGAAGGAGTGTTTTCAAGATCTCTTTTTCCAAATGCTTATGCTTTGATTTTTGAAGGTTGTATCAAAATCGCTCTACATAGTCCTCCAAGCTTTCATCTTCCCCTTGTATCATACCGAAAATATCTTCACTAGATTTGCAATAGTCTTGGTACTTCTTCAAGAATATGTTCTTCATGTCCTCCCATGTTTGGATGCAGTTTCCACCTAGGCTCATGAACCATCGAAGAGCTGCTCCTTTTAAAGTAAGAGGAAACACTTTCAATCTTTGGTCGTTAGTACAATAATCATATCCTCTACAAAGTATTTCGAACTCAAATAAGAATGTATCTGGATCTTCATTTGTCAAACCATGAGAATTTGGTAGAGACAATGGGGGAATTATGTGCATTTATGTTACTCCTCCTAGATCTTTTATATGGAATTCAAAAGTTCCAATGTAAGCCATTTCTTACCATAATAGAAGATGTTTTTCATGTGTTTCTTTGAGGATCGTCCTTCCAATGTTCCTGTCAATTGGTTAGTGAAATGGGTGGTGCTTACATCACAACTCGAGTGGAACTACAAGATTTTTTTCGAAAATTCTACCTCTAAAATTCAAGAAAAAACACAAGAATTCATTCCTATCTTAAGCTTTCACTCAATTCTGCTGTGAAGCAGAGCAGTGAACAAGTGTGTTTCTTGCTCGGTGCGCAGGTTCTTACCTTCCGTCTTTAATACCCAATTATTCCCAAGCAGAAAAAATTAAATATGCATCACTCTTTCTAAATGGCATACACTCTCCCCGGCAACGACGCCAAAATGTTGAGTCGTAAAAGGGTATCTTTTTAACACCTATTTATCTCACATTAATTATCAATCCAGGAGCAAATTTTTATTTCAAGAGTGTACTCTAGCTGAGGCTGCAATTCATCCAAGAACAATGCTATGAAGATGTAGTATAGAATTCTAAATTCAAGAATAAACAAATGCTTGTAAAGGAACCTAATTACTAATGGAAATGCTCTTAAACTCGAATTAAATCAAACTGCAAAACATCGATCAGGGATACAATAGTAATAAATCTTTCCTTTAGAAATCGATGCAAGATAACCAATCTAGGGACTTGGGAGCAATAACCTTTGTCCTCTACAGTTGATGATCTTAAAATAATCAAAATGAAAGAAAAATCAATCTTCATGCTGATCAAAATAATTGAAAGGAACAAAATCTAGAAACTAATGAATTGAAACTAAACAACACATTGAAATCGAACAACAATGTAAATGAATAACAAACTAAAACTAGAAGAATCGAACAACAAATATTAACTAATGGAATTGAATAAAAAAACTCTATTAAATGGCAAATCCTATTGACTAGCAAACTGAATAGCGAAGCTTTATATCTACACTCTGAACTAAACAGTAGTTAAACGAAACAGCAATTGGAATGGAACATAAAATTCCTAACAGCGAAGCATAACAAGATAAGTAATTCGAGGATTAAGACTCTTGTTAAATTGGGAAGGAACGACAACGCAATCCATTATAATAAAACAGTAAACTATTAAACACAGAATTATGAATTAATTAAGATAGAACCAATATCACTTCCACAAATCCAAGGATGTTCTAAGTAAGGCAATATGTTGTCTCAATTAACCCACGCTGTAAGAAATAAGATTCAGATCATACAATAATGAAATAACTCATAAACAGAGCACATAATACATAAAGATAGTAAAATGACAAACAACTAATGAAATAAACTCACAGTAACATGTATGTAGCAAATCGATCACACGCTGCAAGAATTAGAAATATAACACAAAGGAGCAGTTCACGCTACCAGGGGTCGGGCCCTTAACCACCAGCAGGGACTGCTCAAGCTACTTCAGATGATGTGAATGGAACAACAACTTCAATTAATCATTAAAATGGAGCAGCATTACAATGGAATCGTGCTTTCAATAACACATCTTTTGATTAAGTTTACAATTCACAAAAGCAACAACTATGATCCCTCCCCTCTCTTTTACAAATGTCTCCTTTTATAACCAAAAAGAGGAGAAAAGAAATAGTAAATAGGATCTCTCATAAAAAAATTGAATTTTTCCCAACCAATTGATCAACAAGAAAATATATTTCCAACAATCTTTCAACAAGAGCAAGGCGAATTTGGCTTTGCAACTGAGATTTGGAGGACGGCTGCAACAACAAATCTGAGAAAAGCATGCTCAAAGAACCCTATGTTTCACTCAATACGGGCTGAATTTGGGCAAACCGTTCATTATCAAAGTTAATTGGGCCCGTTCTGGACAAAACCCATGTTCCATATTTTCCAGATTCTTCTTCATTTGCTCAGGATCGCAACCACAAAACTGTCACTTCTTATTCCAGCAAATTTCTGAGTTGGAATATTTGATGATGATTTGGAGATCAAATCTTCAATCTGGAAAATATCTTGGAGGATAAAATGGTGAGTGATATTACAAAATATATTAATAAACCATCAATGATAAAATTATGCATAGTAATCATCAATTTATTAGAAATAAAAGAGAAGAAATAATATTGATCCATAAGATCATAAATCATTATAAGATGGATTTATATGATAAATTATAATAAATTACATGATAAAGAAGAGTAAAAAATGGATGAAATAAGTGTTAAAAAGTGGTCGTATTCACAACCCAATAGCATGCTGCCCAGGTGTGCAAACCCGTCACACATTTTTCCCTGACATGTTTAATCGAATGCGAGTTTCCACCGTTGCTCCTCATGTCACTCCTCACCGAAATTTCCATCGACCACACTCATCTGCAGGACTATAGCTGAAACTAAGTCTGGCGTAAATCTGGTATGCCCGTCACTACATCTGCACACCTATCACGCATCATTGGCGCTCTCATACCTGTGACTCGCCTAAGTGTAATGTGTGCCTGGTTGGGCGCCCGACTCGCTAAATGGCAGTGATGTCGATTTGGTGTCCTCACAAGGGGAATGAGAAGGGAGAGATGCAAATAAAATGAAGGATAGGGGAGATGAGGAATGAAGAGAAAGAGAGGGAGAGGAGTGAGAGATGTAGAGAAGGGTAATAGGGGGAGAGGGAGACAGAAATATGAAGGGGGGAGAGAGAGAGAAGCAGAGAGGGAGGGAGATAGGGAGAGTATTGGAGGGTAGAGAGAGAGAGAGAGAGATGGGGGTAGATAGAGGGAGGTGGTTGAGAAAGGGAGTGACAGGAAGGACGAGAGAGAGGACTTGAGAGAGAGTAGGAGATATGGAGGGATAGAGAAATGGATTTGGAGGGGAAGAGAGGGAGGGAAGAAGAAATAAATAGAGAGTGAGAAGTCGAGAGAGAGAGGGAGTGATAAGGGAGATATGGAGAGGGAGTGTGTCTGTTTAGGGGTGAGATAAAGAGACAAAGAAGGATATATGGGGATAAGGGGGGAGAGAAGGAGACAGAAGGAGAGAGGTATGGATATAGTAACATAGTTGGAGAGAGAGAGAGAGAGAGAGAGAGAGAGAGAGTGGTGGGAGAAGAGAGAGGATTGGAGGGAAAAGAGAGAGAGAGTGAAAGAGAGTCATGGGGGAAGACACGGGGAGGTATGAGAGAAAGGGAGAGAGAGGACTTGAGAGAGAGGAGTATATTGATGGTGGAAGATATAGGGAGGTAGGAGAGAAATGGAGAGAGAGGATGAGAGAGAGAGGAAGGGGGAGGGAGGGAGAGAGGAGGAGAGAGGGATGGATATACTAACAAAGTTGACAGATGAAGAGAGACATAGAGATAGGTCAAATAGAAATGGAGAGAGAGGAAGGAATAGAAAGGATGTGTGAGAGTGGGAGAGGGAGGTAAAGAGAGATGGAGTTGAAAGGGGATAGAGATGGAGGTAAGAAGAAAGAAAAAAAGAGAGAAAGGTGAAGAGAGATAGAGGGAGTGATAAGGAAGATGGAGAGAGAGGAAGAGAGGAAAACAATAGGAAAGAGAGATATAAGTGGGGGAGAGGGAGAACAGGGGAAGATAGAGATGCATATGGAAGGTGAAGAGAAGGAAGAAGAGAATGATGGAGAAAATGAGGGTGGGACAGATAGATCGATCGATATGGAGTATGAGAGCATGTGGGTTTGGGGGGTGAGAAGGAGAGATGGAGGGAGATATAAATATAGATTGAGAACAGAGAGAGGGAATAATATTTATTGCATTTGATGCATTGATTTCAGTGTAGATAGTGATTTCTAATATTATTTTATTGCTTGCACTAGATGCATTGATTTAGTGTAGTTATTGATTTCTAATGATATTTGATGTCCTGCACTAGATGCATCGATTTCAATGTAGATGATTCCTAATCCTATTTGTTTTTTTTCACTAAATGCATTGATTTCAGTGTAGATGGTGATTTCTAATCCTATTTTACTGCTTGCACTAGATGCATTAATTCCAATGTAGTTTTCTATTTCTAATTATATCCGATTGCTTGCACTATATGCATTTATTTCAATGTAGATGATTTCTAATCCTATTTGATTGATTGCACTAAATGGATTGATTTCAGTGTAGATGGTGATTTCTAATCTTATTTTATTTCTTTCACTAAATGCATTGATTTTAGTGTAAATGATGGTTTCTAATTATATTTTCTTGCTCCCATTAGATGCATTAATTTCAATGTAGAAGTTGTTTTTTAATATTATTTTATTCTTGCAATAGATGCATTTATTTCAGCGCAGATGTTGATTTATTATTTTCTGTAATTGGATGTATGATTTTACATTAATTTCAAAGTGATTGGATTAACAATGTGCATTGATTTCATTGTAAGAACACAAATTTATTGACAATGTATATTGATTTTTGTGTTATAGTAATTCAACTTATTAATATTGGAGAGCAAGAGAGACAAGGTATGATGTTTACTACAATAGTTTGAGCTAAAGATTTAAATGGTTTACGATTTCAACTTTCCTTTTGATATAATCGACATGAAAAGATGAAAAAACCAACAAGGGTGACTACAAGAATAGTAGAAGAACATAATGATCATAATGAAGATTATTTGTAACTAACTACATTCTTATTATTCACATTTTCTATCATTCAACACTATTATTGTCACTTTGCATTCAAAAATTTTATTTCATCATTTTTCATGATTAAAGTTATTAACAATATATATCATCTAAAAAAAGTGAGGTAACTAAGAAAATTTAAAATTAAATGACCAAGTTAATCTCACACATATTTAGCATATTTAAAATGATTGTAGTAATATTAAATATATTTACATACTATTGATAAAATTAATCATGTCTTCGATATATTTTCCTTGGCTGCATAGGACTGAAACCAACCTAGATCCATCTTAAATCTGGGTCTATCAAGCACCGAGAGGAATGAAATATCTCAAGGTGTAAACATTTCCTCAAGTTTTTCACTCAAAAAAAAGATTTGTACCCTCAGATATTTGATCCCTCTTAGCACTTAATAGATCGAGAATTAAAATCAATCTACATTGATATATATCATATGAGGATATTACAAAAATAAGATAAATATTTTGAAGTGTTCGATGAAAATATCTTTTTTTATAAGTGTATTTATTATTATAATCAAGGTTTTTGTATTGAATGAATTCGGATGTTTCAAATATGATTCGTAAGAATGTTTATTTATATTTTCCATTAAAAATGTTTTTTATCAACTTGATGACTATGATTAAATTTCCCAAATATCCCTTACGGAATCTAATAAAAACAAATTAATTAGTCGCTATCAAAATTTTGTAGTGTTATGTAGAAGAGTGATTGAAAATGTGTTTTCCTTCGGGGGTTATTGTTGAAATGCTCATGATCTCTTCCTGCATTGCATGACTCACTTCTGATCATGGCATTGAAGAAAATTAAAACTCAAAAGATCCAAAGTTAAGTTATACTTTAAAATAAAGGGAAGTATAAAACCAAAGAAAGTCATGTTACACAATTAAAAAGAAAAAAAATATTGCGTTTGTAGAAAAAAATGATTTAGAAAGAAAAATATGTTAATTTTCAGGACAATCGTTTGTAGCAAAGGAGAAATTAAATATTAGTTCATTAAATATAAATATGATTTATGAGAGTTGTTAAAAAAGCAAGGAAACATTGTTGGAGGAAGGTGTTGCAAGGTTATGTCTTATTTTCTTCAAGGAATTGTTACATCATATTTTCAAAGAATGACCTTAAAAAAAGGATAGACAATTAATATATAAATTTTCTATTTTTAATATATTATTAATATTTAATTGTGACATATATATATATATATATATATATATATATATATATATATAATAAAATTAAATTAAATAATATTAATAAAAATTTAATATAATATTAATGGTGCATTAATAATATAGTATTTTACATATTTATAATGTTTTTTTTACAAATTAATCTATCCATTAGAGCATGTTAGTTATGGTTGACTATTGTTGCCATGGTCAACTATAGTCAACATGAGAGTCATACTGAACAATAGTCAAAATTACTACCATGGTAAGCCATAGTTTCCACAGACATCATGGTCTATGAGTAGGCGACCTATTGTCAACCATAGTGAAATTTTTTGAAACATGATGGAGGCCCATTCTTGACCATGTAGGCCTATAGTGAATGGTTATGGTTAGCCATAATAAAACTATGGTTGAGCATCAACAACCATCATTTCAAAGGTGACCATAGTGAAATGATGGTCAACAATAGTCAAAATATGGTCAACGATAGTCAAACCATATTCAAACCATGGTCATCTATAGTCAATCATGTTCAACTATAGTTTAACATAGTCAAACCTTGGGTAAATGATGGAGATTCATAAGAAACCCATGTTCAACCATAGTTAATCATGATCAACCATAGCCAAACCATGGTCAACCATAGTCATACAATTGTTAACCATAACCATGCATAGTCATAACATCGCGATTTTTTGACTCTCGTTAACCATAAACCTTAAACCTAAGGGTCCATTGCGTTAATCCATAAAATCAATTGAATCCATAAAAACCTAGAAGAGGCTTGTAACAGATATTCAAGTAATGCATGGTCTTATAATTCACTCTCATTGATTATTGTGGAATAACCCAAAAAAGAGACACCCTATTATTAAACCCTAAATATTAAGCACCCTATATTTTAAGAGATATTTTATAAGCCATAATATTATAAACCCTATATTTGAACCCTAACATTAAACCCAATATTATTAACCCTAATTATATTAAAACCCAATATTAAACTCATTATTATAAACCCCAATATTATTTTTGATCATGATCAAACTCAGTCAACCTTATGTTTACCATATTTAACAATAGGAAGCATGATAACACAGTCAAAGATAGTCAACATTTCAAGCGTGAACATGGATAATCATAGTTATCCATGTTCAATTTTAGCCAAAACATAGTTAAGCATAGTGAACACATAGTCAATAATATGTAAAATAGTTACTTGGGAAAAAAATGTATTCAAAGAGCCCTACATTAATCCATAAAAATAGCTAAATCCATAAGACCCTAAAAGAGATGTGTAACCGATATTCAAGTCATGCTTGGTCTTACACTTCACTAGACTCATTGACTCTTGTTGATAAACACAAAAAATAAAAACCATATTAATAAATCCTATATATTAAACACCCTATATTATAAACCCTAATATTATAGTTTACCATGATCAAACTTGGTCAACTCTATGTTTACCATATTTAAAAATAATTGATGTGGTAACATAGTCAAAGATAATCAACCTTTCTAGGATGAACATGGAAAATCATAGTCAAGCATGTTCAACTGTAATCATAAAATAATTGATCCTAATGAAAACATAATCTACGATGTTCAACAATAGTCACACATTGTCAACCATAGTCTAACAATGATCAACTATCATGAACTATGATCACCATGGTTGACTATGATTGAACATAGTTAACTATGGTCATCCATTGTCAACCATAGTTGACTATATTCAGAATGGTTGACCTATGTCAACCATGTGAGTCATGTTAAACCACAGAAAACTTAGGTCAATGATAGTCAATCATGGTCATATTTGGTCAGCCAAAGTCACTATAATCACCCTTTAAAAACCATGGGAATCCATGCTCAACATGGGAAACCATTATTAATATGGTCAAATATCATCAACCTAGGTCACCATGGTAAATTAGGGTCTAGAGTAGCCTTCCATTATTAATTAGAAAATCATAATCTATCATCGAAAACTATGGTCAACCATGGTCAAATTAGTCAAACCATGTTCACCCATGGTGAACTTGGTCAAGCCATGTGAAAAAAATTGCAATGCAACATTATAAAATTATCTAACCACATTTACTAATGTTGTCAACTATGTTCAACAATGTTTTACTATGTTTTATATTCAACACTCTTCAACTTATGTCAAACAAAATCACCTATTAATATTATTGTTAATATTAATAGTCAAACATAAAAAAGTTAACCTTTATATTTTGTGTTTAAATAGTTGACCATGACAAAACTTGGTCAACCATATGTTTACCATATTTTTAAAAAGTCAAAAGTTAATCATATTTTTCCTATATTAATCTAACTAGACCATATTCATATATAGTCAACCATGCTTAACGAAAGAAAAATATGTCCAACCTTAGTATACTAAAGTCATCCTTCGTCAATCACAATGAATATTAATAAGTGATTAATGATAATATTAATGATAATACAATTAAATAATATTAATATTAAGGTTAATTATATTATTATTACTATTATTATGATTGAATAGAATATTAATAGTTGACTATGATCAAATTTGGTCAATGTTGTAATGCGACATTACAAAATTAGTCAACCATATTTACTAATGCACTTGACTATGTTCGAGTATGTTTGACAATAAAAAATGTTAATGTTTAGTCAAAGTTAATTGCCTATAAATATTATTGATTAATACTAAAAATAAACATGTTGCGATGTCGAAATGGTACATAAAGCTATCCAACATCGCAGAGTGACAACCATTGTGACAATGTTACATTACATGGTTATTTATCCAATGTGATGTTTAAATGGTATAAAAATATTTCTAATATCGCTTTCTGAAAAACATTGTCACACTGTAACAACCAATTTGAAAATCATTGTTGCAATGTTACATTATATTGCAATTTATTCAACGTCACAATTTATTCAATTTATACTATGGGTTTTTTAGGCATATTATAATTTAAGCCATGGTATTGGCCTATTGTATTGTAACAAAGGTTATGTACATACTAAGAATCTTCATGGGGTAAAGTGGGGGCTTATCTACTTTGATAATCCATTTAATTTATATGGTTGTGCTAGTATCACTTTACAATCTTAGAGTTTATTGTTTACAAAGTTGTTGGTGCATTGAAACTTCCTCTCAATGTTACTTTTGGTGATCATAAGGAGAATTTGGCTTCATATGTGAACATTCATTTTCTCTCTATATATATGTATGTAATTAAAATTTATTACTTTTAAATTAATAATTTCATATATATATATATATATATATATATATATTAAAATTTATCATTTAAAAGTTTAAATATAACGGAAATAACTTTAGTTATTTTTTTTTTGTTTCTATGCATTATTAAAAAATTGTTATTTAACAAATTAAATTTAATAAAAATAGTATTAAAATTGTAGATAGACTTTTGGAGCTAAATGGTGTGAGTAGGATGAAGCTTCTCATATTTTGGGCAGATACTCTACCCATCCTCAGAGACGAAATAATAATTTTGAATAATGATATGACAGAGTTGAGGCACTCAATAGCTTAATGCGAGTTAGTTGTTGTCACATAACATTAAATTTTAAAATAATAAAATAAAACATACATTAACAAATTAAAAAAAGGTGACAAAAATGTTATTGTCGACCATAAATCAAATACGTCAATTTCCACATGGTTTCTTGGACATGGTTTTGGCTCAGATACTCGGTTGTATTTCAGGTGATTACGTAAGAGATGGTTAGAGAAAAATCTGTGAGAGGAGAACCCGATGTAGAAGGCCCCACATAGAATTCGACAATGGTCTCCCAGGTAAATAGAGTGTAATACTCCTCACAAAAACCTAATAAGGTTGGTATAAAATCTGAGCCCCAAAAAAATAATGATGTCGTGCATGCTTATCTTAAGAGAATAGTGAAAAAAGTTTGAAAACTAATAGCAAGTTGGGAGGTAGAACTCACCCATCGAGTAAATGAGGAGTTGCAAGAAGAAGAATAGGAGATGTTGGTTCCAGAAACATGGCATACTCGTGGTAGGGTCACTCAATATAAACAGACCATCCACTTTTACCTCATGATGAAGAATATTGTTGCCAGAGCTATTATACATACCTCTGAATATATTAAAATTGATCCTACTTTGGAGGAGATCCAAAAATGCTTCTAGCTAGACAAATTTCATATCCAGCAACATAATGTTTGGTTGGGACGAATCGAGAAGCACCTTCGGTGCCCTCATTACTCTGATATCCTAGGACCTAGCGCAAAATATCCTGCCCGGTTTAGTCCTCTGAGAACTAATTTGAGAATTCTTATATATCATTTCTTTGAGTATTTGTTTGAGGCTTTCCATGTCGGTTAGTAGTACTATAGGTAGTGTGAGAAACACCTTATGGATTTCAAAAATTAAGGCCTATAACGCTAATTTTGGTAGACTCAAAGAATTGGGATTTTGGATGGCTTATAACGATTTCCAATGGCCAATAGTCCTGGTTTCCCAATGGGAAGGTTGAGGACATGGAATTTTTATCTTGATGTAACCTAATTGAATTATGAAGGAATGAAAGAAAGGTCCTACTCAACTTACAAAAAACAAGATGGGTTTTAAGATCCATTTCTTTTGGATATTGATGGCTATTGTGATTAATAGTGTCCACAAATTGCAGATCTGAATCTCTATCGTATTTTCCTATATGTTACATGAAAATATGGAGAAAGGGTTGGATTTTCTGAAAAATATATGCACTGTCTATGTTCTTTTTGAATTATTTAATTATTTCATTTGCCAATATCAGTAGATTCTAACAAGTGAAATAAATTTCCATAATATAGTTGGTTTTAATGTGTATGTTCCTTATTTTTTTTCAATTTCTCTTTAATAATCTCACAAATCCATTACTTGAATGTTTGAAAAAATAAATTAATTCAGAATTCATCTTTATTTTGATGCTCTGAGTTAAGTTTTCAAAGGTTACGATCCTGATCCTCTCAAACTACCTTAGGATTAATTGTTTATACACTATGGTAGTGGATTGTTCTTTTTTTGGTTCCTCCATATACAACAAATGAAAAAGGTGTAGGATGTGCTATCAAATTTACCTTTATCAATCCTCATCAGGCAACCACTTGTCCTTTCAAAGCTATCTAAACCCTAGATATTTAGCTCCATCACCCAATAAACTATTGATTTCAGGCCCAACCAAACCCTACATCAGTCGAAACTATCTAAAGATCTACCCTCAATCCGATGGTCAAACATAGATAGTGAATAAATGTTTGGAAGGATATCTTCGCTGTTTTGTATCTGAGAAGTACGCAAAATGGGTCAAGTGGTTACCTCTCGTTGAATGGTGGTATAACACTTCCTTCCATACTGCAGCAAAAATGAGCCCTTTTATGGCACTTTATGGATATCATCCACCGTCCATCACATCTTCTTTAAGGGAAAATTCTAGGGTTGAAGTAGTGGATGATCACATAGAGCACCAACAAGAATTTCTCCAACTCTTAAAGGATAACCTAAATTTGGCACAAAATCAAATGAAACAACATCCAGATCAACATCACAGTGAGAGAAGTTTTGATGTGGGAGACTGGGTATTTTTATGGCTACAACCATGCAAACAAATATCCCACAAGAAAGCTAAGAAGGATAATAAATTATTGCCAAAGTACTATGGTCCTTATAAGGTGCTACAAAAGATTGGTACTATGGCATACAAATTGTAGCTTCCTACTTCTTCGCGAGTGCATCCAGTTTTCCATGTTTCATGCTTAAAAATGGTTATAGGGGAAAAACTTCCAGTTCAAATAGTATTCCCAGAACTTGATGAGGAAGGAAAAAACATATTGGAACTTGAAGCAGTCATAGAAACAAGAACTCGACAGCTACGAAATCGATCAATTTCAGAGTATCTCATCAAATGGAAGAACATACCCACCGAAGATTTTACATGGGAGGATGAGAATTTTATACAGAAGCACCTGGAGCTACTCAAGCATTGAGGAAAACACTTTTTTGAAGGAGAGGAGAAATTTAGGTCCTTATATTACTAGTACAGTCCCTTATTGTTGTTATTTTAACCCCCTTATTGTTATTGTTGTACCCCTGTAACCCCCATATTTCTATTATTGTGCCCGTATATTATTATTCTTAGGTCGGCTAGGATTACATTGTGGCCCCACTAGGACTACATTGTGGCCCCATGGACTCCTATATATAGAGAGGAGGTTTAGTCCTTTGTATCATCTAAGAATTGTTCATTTATGTAATGTATTGCAGGTTTCCCCCTCAAAGTGGCTGATTTCTAAGGCGTTGATCTCTCTTTTCTTCTATTCTTGGAGCTAGTTTCATAACAAAATGAAATAAAAAAACCAATTTAAATAATACAAATCAACATTTCACCTAAAATATTTCCACCTAATTCCGACCAGAAAATCTACTAGAAACTCGATTGAATTCCGACCAAAAAATATACAAGTAGATTTCTCTAACAAAAACCTCTATGATGCAATAGGGATTGTGATATCATTTTGTTATTTATATTTTATTAAAATTTAATAAAATATTTTAAATATAAATTTTTTAATTCTAATAATTTCAATATTTTTAGCATAAATAAATTCCACTGCATGCCCAAGCCCATAAATGTCATAAATTACTTTCATTTCGTTACATGTTTTTTGGCCAAACCCTTCAATGGATATAGGTTTGTTGTTGTGGGCGACAAATACCTCGAGTCTGTACTTTTACAAAGTTTGGTAATTTAAGCTATTACACGATATGCATTCGTGTGATGAATCTTTTACCGCAGATATTATATAGATTCACTCATTATTTTTTATATGCAATTCGATCCATTTACACAACCACTTTTTTTTTATATCCAAATTGATCCATTTACATACCGACTTGAAGTGTTTGTGTTGAGATAGATGTTGGGTACGCTAAATAATATTAATTTAATTAAGTTAAATTTTTAGTCTTTTCTTTATCTAGGGACTATAACAATATTTTTTTTTTTTTTTTTTTTGGATTAGTCTGATGAGACTCTCTATTAATTTTGATGAGTTTTATGTCGATAACAAAAAATTTCAGATTTTCATTTTATTTACATTCTTTCTTAAATTATTAAAACGATTTTATAACTTTAGAAAAAATAATTTTTCATTTTTTGATTGGCCTAGAGCATCTTGATGAGACATAATATTTTTTCTGGAGTGCAATTTTATTTTTCATAGTGTAATATAACTTAGTTTTTCCTGGGAAACAACGGAAATATTGGCACAACTTTGATAAAATCCAATAGAAATTGTTGCAAATCAAAGTTACATTTTCCATGCTTCAAGTTTTTGGGAGTCCCGGGGGTTTTTGAAAGTTTTGAATCCATCTCAATGATCAGAAACATGATTAAGCAATGCCACTATCAGACATTTAGAAAAAAAACTAGATTTCAACAATGTTTTGGAGCTTGAGCAAAATTGACAACTCGTGAACCATGCCTTTTTATTTTATTATTTTTTAGCACCTAAAAACTAATTCTAAAATGGAAAAAATGATAATTTTGTAAATGGTCATTTTGTCGGTGATTGCTATAATACTGACATTGACACTAAAATTGTCATGCCTAAAAATACGAGTACTCTAGCCAAGTCCTTTATGCTATGGTGGGTCTATAAAATCGATATATATTCAATTGATCTTGTAATATGCTAAAAAAAAAATACTTGAATCTATTCTACAAAATGCAAAGACCAATTTTGATCGCACAATAACATAACAAGTAAGAGAAATAAATTATCATCCGCCCAACACAAGATGTATGAGGGGAAAGCAACTTCTCAAAACCTTGCTATCTGTATATTGCATAAAGTCAATATCTTGAAACAATACAATGATATTTCCCTTCCTGAGAAACCTCTACACTCTACTAACTGTCTCGCTCTAATCTAGATAAAATCAGTCCAATACTTAACCAATTCTCAACCTTTGTCTCACCAGCCTTGCTTATGCTTTCTTGGAGGAATTGTGGCTCAATTAATAAGGATTTTCCCAAGAATTGATTGTGAAATTCCTTCAAGGAAACTAGATGACCTCATGCATGACCTATACAATTATCTAATTAGACAACTAATAGTTATCTTCCCTTCAACCCCAATCTCAATTGGGTCACTCTTAGAACTGACATGCAACAAATATTTATAACACATTATCAGTTATCTGATTGATCATTACATGTGAATTAAATCATATTTAATTCACTGGAGATATCACTAGCTCAGCTCTCAGTTAGAACTAGTTAAATTGATTTTAACTCAAATAATTGAGTGAACTAATTACAACTCACAAATAACTCAACCAAGGCTCCTGAAAAGTAGGAGATGCCCTACATGCCTCTAGTTTGACCTCCAACTTGAATTGACTGAGATAACTAAGTCTTCCTGACTCATTTAGTGCTTACAATCTGTCATGTGATGAAATTAAAATTTACTTCTAATTTAATGAAGGGAAAATTATTCCAGAAGCCTCATTGGTGCCATTTTCAATATTCCTTGTTTTCATTTTCAAAACTCCCTCTCAACAAGAAAGTGATTCAACTAGGTCTCGATCATGTACCTTTGGAATGTTTTTCATGCAACAATGTTATAGTGTTGTTTTCTATTGCAACTTCAGAACCTGAAAAAGCATACAAACTAAATCATTATGATGCATTTGTCTCCAGAGTCTTTGACTACTACTAGCTATTGCACTATCTACTGAAAATTTTGTGGTGATTCTAACTCTGCATTTGTGCCATCTGCGTTGCTGCTAACTCTGATTTGTGCTCCAGTATCTAACATCTGAAAATATCAATGACCACTGATCTATCATGCTACTGTGTACTATGGTCTCGGGTATCAAGGTAATGATCCATGAGACAAAACATCTCATTATAGCCTGACCAATTTATTCTCTTGGGATTATGACTTCACATTTCCCCACCTCTCACTTAGAGGTATGGATTCATGTTCTCCCTCTACCCACCTGGATTGAAATTCCCCACTACAAGAGGTCTCTTCTTCAGTGGACGCCTCCACTCGGTCTCATAGATTGAAAAAAGCTTTCCATTTCCAATGGTTTAGCGAATATCTCTACAGACTGCTATTGTGACCTGCAATGTTGCAAACCAATTCCTCCATTGTTGATCAAATCTATAATGAAATGATACTTTGTGTCAATGTGCTTGCTTCTTTTGTGAAAAATTGAATTTTTGGACAACAAAATTGTTGAATTGTTGTCACAATAATTTTTTGTGCTTCCTCCTTTTTCATGCCCTAAATCCTTGAGCATTCTTATCATCCAAATTTATTGACATGTTTCCTTTGTTTTTGTGACATATTTAGCTTCAGTTGTGTACATTGAAACTATTGGTTGTTTCTTGGAATCCCATGAAATGACTTCCAAACCTAAATGGAACCCATAACCTGATGTGCTTTTTTTATCATTGACACTTCCTTCCTAATCACTATTAGTATGTCCAACCAACCTAAAATAATTTCTTATACCGTAAAATATGCCATATCCTTTAGTTCCATTAACATATGTTGATATTTTTTTCAATAATTTTTAATGTGTCTCATTTGGTTTCTCCATGAACCTTGAAACAAAACTCACTGCATACACTAAAGAAGGCCTACTTGTAGTCAAATACATCAAAATTTCAACCATAATTTTGTATATTGTTGGAATTACAATGTTGCTACAATATTCCTTAATTTCAAACCCATCACTGTTGGAGTTGGAAAAGGCATTTTGTTATAAATTTTTAACCTCTTCAATATATTTGTTACATACTTTGTTTGAGACATAAAAATTCTATATTCCATTTGCTTGACTTCTATTCCTAGAAAATACCTTAATAATCCCAAATCTTCCATTTCAAACTCACTCTTCATTACTTCTTTGAAATCAACAATGAGGATTTCATCACTTCCTGTAAAAATTAAATCATCTACATATAAAACCATAATTAAAATCTTACCAGATCTTTGATGTAGAGTGTTGACTCACCATCACATTTTCTAAATCCATCATCCAACAAGTATGTTTTTATTCTACTATACCATGCACAATGCTTGCTTCAGACCATAAAGAAATTTCTTTAGTATGTACACCGTGTCTTCTTGCCCTTGAATGATAGCAGCTGAAGGCTGCAAAACGCACATTCTCCACTTTATATGCATATAAAAGATGCATGGTTCATTCATCAACCAACATAATGTTCAAACTGAGCAAACTTTAATGCAGAAGATACCTTTTCAATTTGATGGTTTAAAACCATATTGTAAAACCCACTTCATAAATATTCGAATTAATATTCGATGTTGGAATAAAACCCTAAATATAAATCTTTGGGCCAAAACATACAACTCACCTTATAGGATTTGTATCCATGCATCTGATTTCAGTTAAATAAAAGCCGAAGATACCAATTAAAACTTTCACCCACATTTACCAACCCACCATACATTCAAGCTACGCAGACACTTTATTTATTCAAAGGTTTGACCTTGGTTAAAGCCAAGCACCATCATATATTAAAGCTCTTGGCCACAACTTTATTAACATACCTCTCCACCATTCATCAAATATATATTCGGGCTATGTTAACATTTCATATTTCATACTTTGGTTAAATATAAACCAATGCACATATTTTCACCAATTCAAATATCAGAAACATTAAATTATCTTCGGGCCCAAAATTCACCAACTTACCCTTCCGTTAATCTCCACGCAACTTCAAGTGCGAATGCCATTAGATCTCCGACATTTATGATCTGATGGAAATCGCATTCAATCAACCCCCGAAGTTTATCACTTAAAAGTCACGCAAAACAAATGGTTTTGAAATACCGTCTAGGCTACGTATCACTCCTTGGAGTGTATCATGTTCAAATTCAATAAAACTACTTACCATCCGAAAGCCACGTGAAAACCATTTGTGGTTTTCAAAAACCACCTACATTGTTCTATGGCATGGTTCCACTTCCACTGCGCCTTTACTTTGTATTTTCCGCCTTCAATTCTTCACTACGGGACTTCTGCATACTTGGTTAATAATTAAACAACCCATCGATTCCTCACTTTGAAGATCTGCTCTTCGTTTGGCACAGTTGACTGCAATTAAATCCTTTTTCACTATTCCACTGTGATATCATTTCAAAGTTTCGAACAGGACCAAGGTTACGTCCCATATTCAAACCCTCTCTGGCATACATTCCACCCATGAATGAACTTATATTATTCAATTTCTGTGGTTCTTATCCATCTATCATAAATACAATAAACCTCAAATGCGACTTCAATCCCAAATTTCACTACACTGTGTATTCACAACAGAATGCCTAATTTCTCCTTTTAATGCCTTATACGATGTCAACTCCAATTTCAAAGTACATCCAGGAAAACTGTATACCTCAATTTAGAAGTCCAGGTAATTATTTTAATAGCATTGATCCATTCTGTGATCAATGCTAATTTCCTCAAGTAATTCTACACAAGATTCAACATTAAACACATGGTCTCATACAATCCTGTAACCCAATTTCATCTGCACACCATATAACTCAGAATTGAAATACGAACTCAAAAAATCATGTTCTTTGTATTAGCACACAAATGTACATAGGAAATTCTTCATCTGGCCTGATATTCAAATCAGTGGCCTTTTTTCTTACAGCCTGTAGGCTTCAAACCCTATCTGTCTACCTATGTTCTACCTTGAAATCTCTCTCCTATATTCCTTTTAGGCTTACAATCTATACAAAAGGTTTTGAAACTATTTTTGGTTTTAGTTCCTCCATCTTCTCAATTAAATCCTAAATATCCTCTAAGTCTTCACTTAACTCAACTAATCCCTAAGGATCCTCTTTCATCCTAAAATCATGAAACCAATTCCAATTTAGGACTTACATTAATTCCTAAATCTCTCAATCCCTATACACTCTCAACTAGCCTAATTCTCTCATGTTCTCCAACATTCGAGAACATTTAAAAAATTCCTCACAATATTTAATTAATTCTCATTAAAATCACTGAAATCATTACATAAGAAACCAACTGCCTTGAAAACACAAAACCCCTAAGTCTATTAAAATACAAGGAATTTCATTGAGCCTAATGCTCCTGCATCAGACTCCCAAGGTAAAAAATAATCATTATCTCCTGATCATGTTCCTTTAATCTTTGCCTCCTGGATCCCATACTCTGTTTTGGTATTGTCCACTAGCTGCATTATTCTTCAACTGTACTTTTCCAGGCTTCCATACTTTATTCTGTGTCTTGCCACTAGCTATGCTTTCAAATTCTGTTCTTATTTTACCTTTTCTGTAATTTCTTTTCTTTCTTGTTGTTGTCTTCTTCTGAGACACCTTCATCATCAACCTCCATATGTTTTCAATCTCTATATTCAGTTTAGCTTCTGTCTGGAAATTACTCTGCCTTCTGTTGCTGCTTTCACTTTCTACTGCAAATATTTCTCCAAATACTGTTGCTTTTGTTGCTCTTGCTGCTTTTGTTGTTGTTGTCAATACTTTTGTTGGTTTTTTTGTTGTATATGTTGCTGCAGATGTTATATTTCTTGCTGTCGTAGCTTCATTTGTTGCTTCCTCCCAAACTTCCTGAATATCTCTTAAGATATCTCCCTCTGCAACATTCTTCTTCTGCTCACTTCCTGCAAGTTCACTTTTAAAAAATGAATTATCATTTGATGCTTTAACTGCAGTAATATAATCATTTAGTCTTCTTTGTATACTAGTAAGCATAATTAATTTTGACAAACTAGTATCTGCTCCTGCCTCTTCTACAACTGCAGGCATTTTCACTATAGTGTTTGCAATTCCTTTCTCTTGTTCAAATGTTTCTAGCAAACATCTTACCATTTCCTTTCAACTTGTTTTCTCTCAAACACATCATCAATATGTTGCAATTTAGTTTTAGCATATCCTTCTTCTTCTTCTTTGAAAATCTTCAGTAATTGTCCATCACCTCCTTGATTGATTCTGGCAATCAATTCAAACACTGTATCTTCATCCTTTATCAGAATAGAATTATGATTATTCACCATTGTGGAAATTCTAAAAGTCTTTCCTACAACCTTCTCTTGACCAATCAGACAAGCCAACTCTTCCCTGTCATCAACAATAAGAATTTCCTTCATATGAGACATGACTGTCTCACCTTCCTTAGAAATTATAAGTTCCTTCTTCTACAACAACTCATCCTCATTCACGACAACTCCAGGAGATGGATTGTCTTCTACAACACCTGTAAACATATTCAAATTATCAATTTCAAAATTACAAGACTCAATGGTCTCATTTAATGATCCAGACACCAAATCTTCTTTTTGCAGTTCCAAGTCTCTTTCGAGACCCAGAAAACCTTCAATGTATTTCTTCCCAGCTTCCAAGGTTATCTCCATTGTTCCAATCGCCATGATAGAATGATGATCCTTCACTATGTTTTCAGCTAACATAGTTTCATTTTCATTAAATTCTCTAACATTTTCCATTTGTTGACCTTCTTTGCCTGCATAATTAACACATGAATTATCAGTATTAAACATACAAGCTTTAAATGTCCCTTCCTCCTCTGGAAACATTTTAGTATGCTGCTTTGAGTTTTCATTTAACTCCTTTGTTAGCACATCAGTATGCTGATTTAAATTCTCCATGGGACTGTCAGCTAGTCTCTCCTTCTTATCATCTCTTTCATGAATTTCTCTCTGCTTTGGTTAACAATAATGAACTTCTTCAATTTGCTAAATCATTATTACATATTTATCCTCTGTTTTCTAACTATTATTCATGAAAAAATTCCTGTCTTACTTCTTCAACAATTTATCCTTAGTATAGATCCTCTGCTTTTCCAACTCTCTTTTCTGAAGATCTAACTTTCTATACAACTCAAAAATTTCAATTGGAGTAGAATTTGGAAACTTTACACAACTTTCCATACCTTCATTTGTTCTTGACCAATCATTATATGGTCCTTCTTCTTCTGTTTCAATATTCTGCTATTTATTCCCATGAGACCCCTCTGTCTCTTTCTCTTTCTGAGATCTTTCTATCTCAGCATTAATCTGAACAGATTTGAGATTCAACTCCTTCTCCTTAACAAAATTTAAAGCTTCTTCATCATCCTGTGATGTACCTGCAATCATACACAATTCATTAGTTTTAAAAACACAAGACTTTTCAGTCTCATTTTCTTCTTCAAGCATTTCTCATTGAAAAGAGTTGCATGTGGAATCCTCAAATTCCATCTTTGACTCTAAAAATCTGAGTTCTTCCTTCCATAAGGAAATCTCCTTCTACCTCCACTTCATTAGTAATGGTTTCCAAATTACTCTCTTTCCCTTCAGTGGAAATATCCATCATCCTGTCTGGTTTTCCTCTTCTTGTAGACATTCCTTTAGTACCTCCAATTGTAATTTCATCACTGCAATTTCTCTTTTTCTATCCTCATCGTTCATCTTATTTCTGTGGCATTCTTTAGAACCTATTTTTTGATCATCCATGATCATATTCTTTATGAACTTCTCACACACTATGAGTTGCACTAAACCTTTGTGACAACAAGTCCTCCCTGCTACCACTTACCTCACCAATTCCCTCTCTGGACTTGGTCGTTTGGCAAGCACTGGTTCTCTATCTCTAGAACCTCTTGGGCACTCTCATCTACTCTCTCTAAGCCTATATCCTCAGCACACCTTCTCTTGATAACACTTCAGTTGTTCTCCTTATCCAACCTTTAGCTGGAATATTTAGGTTCATTGCCATCATCATCAAATCTTTGTATTCATCTTATCTACAACCATAACTCTGCAATCACATTTTCAAACCAGATTATCTCACCTTCAAGATCTCTTCATGATCTTGTTCTCTTCATTCATTTGCACTTTTATTGGACTGTCTTCATTCATTTCTGCAAATGTATATTCACTTGAATTATGTGTATCTGTTGCTTATCAGATTTAGAATCTAATCTCCTCTTTCTTCCCTCATCACACATGCATTTTGATTTAATTAAAAAAAAATATTTAACTTCAAAAGAGATTTTCCTGCTCTAATACCACTTGATAGCAGCCGAAGGCTGCAAAACCCACATTCTCCACTTTATATGCATATAAAAGATGCATGGTTCATTCATCAAACCACATAATGTTCAAACTGAGAAAACTTTAATGCAGAAGCTACCTTTTCAATTTGATGGTTTAAAACCATATTGTAAAACCCACCTCATAAATATTCGAATTAATATTCGACTTTGGAATAAAACCCAAAGTATAAATCTTTGGGCCAACACATACAACTCACCTTATAGGATTTGTATCCATGCATCTGATTTTGGTTAAATAAAATACGAAGATACCAATTAAAACTTTTGCCCACATTTACCAACCCACCATACATTCGAGCTCCGCGGACACTTTATTTATTCAAAGGTTCGACCTTGGTTAAAACGAAGCACCATCATATATTAAAGTTCTTGGCCTTGGTTAAAACCAAGCACTGTGTCTTCTTGCCCTTGAATGATAGCAGCTGAAGGCTGCAAAACTTACATTCTCCACTGTATATGCATATAAAAGATGCATGGTTCATTCATTAACCAACATAATGTTCAAACTGAGCAAACTTTAATGCGGAAGCTACCTTTTCAATTTGATGGTTTAAAACCATATTGTAAAACCCACTTCATGAATATTCGAATTAATATTCGATGTTGGAATAAAACCCTAAATATAAATCTTTGGGCCAAAACATACAACTCACCTTATAGGATTTCTATCCATGCATCTGATTTCAGTTAAATAAAATCCAAAGATACCAATTAAAACTTTCACCCACATTTACCAACCCACCATACATTCAAGCTACGCAGACACTTTATTTATTCAAAGGTTTGACCTTGGTTAAAGCCAAGCACCATCATATATTAAAGTTCTTGGCCACAACTTTATTAACATACCTCTCCACCATTCACCAAATAAATATTTACGCTATGTTAACATTCCATATTTCATACTTTGGTTAAACATAAACCAACACACATATGTTCACCAATTCAAATTTCATAAACATTAAATTATCTTCGGGCCCACAATTCACCAACTTACCCTTCCGTTAACCTCCACGCAACTTTGAGTGTGAACGCCGTCAGATCTCCGACATTTACGATCTGACGGAAATTGCATTCAATCAACCCCCGAAGTTTATCGCTCAAA
The DNA here is from genome assembly GCA_034641835.2 of Pinus albicaulis. Lineage (NCBI taxonomy): Eukaryota > Viridiplantae > Streptophyta > Pinopsida > Pinales > Pinaceae > Pinus > Pinus albicaulis. The sequence goes on from JAXQQM020084253.1 coordinate 177,810, forward strand.
ATTCACACGAAACAAATGGTTTTGAAATACCGTCTAGGTTACATGTCACTCCTTGGAGTGTATCACGTTCAAATTCAATAAAACTACTTACCATCCGAAGGCCGCGTGAAAACCATTTGTCGTTTTCAAAAACCACCTACACTATTCCATCGCATGGTTCCGCTTCCACTACACTTTTAATTTGTATTTTCCTCCTTCCATTCTTCACTACGGGACTTCTACATACTTGGTGAATAATCAAACAACCCATCGATTCCTCACTTTGAGGATCTGCTCTCCATTTGGCATGATTGAGTACAATTAAATCCTTTTTCGCTATTCCATTGTGATATCATTTCAAAGTTTCGAACAAGGCCACGGTTCTGTCCCATATTCAAACCCTCTCTGACATACATTCCACTCATGAATGAACTTCTATTGTTTAATTTCTGTGGTTCTTATCCATCGATCATAAATAAAATAAACCTCAAATGCGACTTCAATCCCAGATTTCAACACTGTGTATTCAAAACAGAATGCCTAATTTCTCCTTTTAATGCCTTATACGATGTCAACTCCAATTTCAAAATACATATAGGCAAACTGTATACCTCAATTTAGAAGTCCAGGTAATTCTTTTTAATAGCATCGATCCATTATGTGATCGATGCTAATTTCCTCAAGCAATTCTACACAAGATTCAACATTAAACACACAGTCTCATACAATCCTGTAATCCAATTTCATCTGCACAGCATATAACTGAGAATTGAAATATGAACTCAGAAAATCGAGTTCTTTGTATTAACACACAAACTTACAGAGGAAATTCTTCCTCTGGCCTAATATTCAAATCAACGGCCTTTTTTCCTACAGCCCGTAGGCTTCAAATGCTATCTGTCTACCTCTGTTCTACCTTGAAATCTCTCTCCTATATGCCTTTTAGGCTTACAATTTATACAAAATGTTCTGAAACTATTTTTGGTTTCAATTCCTCCATCTTCTCAACAAAATCCTAAATATCCTCTAAGTCCTCACTTAACTCAACTAATCCCTAAGGATCCTCTTTCATCCTAAAATCATGAAACCAATTCCAATTTATGATTTACATTAATTCCTAAATCTCTCAATCCCTATACACTCTCAACTAGCCTAATTCTCTCATGTTCTCCAACATTCGAGAACATTTACAAAATTCCTCACAATATTTAATTAATTCTCATTAAAATCACTCAAATCATTACATAAGAAACCAACTCCCTTGAAAACACAAAAACCCTAAGTCTATTAAAACAAAAGGAATTTCCTTGAGCCTAATGCCCTTGCATCATTTAACCTCTTAACTAGGTGGTTGTTTCACATACACTTCCTCTTTCAACACTCCATAAAAAAAACTGATTGCATGTTCATCTGATATACCTTCAATTTATGTTGTGTTGTTATTGCCAAAAATTTTCTCATTGTATCAATTCTTCCAATTGGCGCCAGTGTTTCAACATAATATCTTCCACGATGTTTTTTTTATTCATCAAGGACCAACCTCACTTTATGCCTTTCAATCCTTCCTTCAACATTTCATTTGGTCTTATAATCCCACTTCACTATGTCTTTTTTTCCTTGCAGAAGATTCAGGAACTCCCATCTGTCATTCTTTTCTATTTCCTCTATTTCTTTATCCATTTTTGCTACCCATTTTTCTTTCTTAATTGCATATTCAAAATTATTTAGATCATCTATATGAGAAAATAAAGAAAAAGGGGAATTTATACTTGCAGTACTTTCTTCTTCATTTTTCTCATAAATATAACTCAAATTTATTAATCTTTGTCTTCTCATGCTTGCCAAAGATGGATTTGATGTGTCAGTTGATGTTTAAATTGGATAATGTGGAGTTGATGATCATTGTTGCACACTTGGAGGGGTATTTACTTGAATGCACAACACTGTCCTATTTCTTGTTGATGGTATCACTTGATGACTACTTTGTTGAGCTTGAATATGTGTACGAGGAACCACCGTTGAATATTTACCTATAGCTCCTAATTCTTATTTGTCTTCTTGTGGTAAACTGGTTGCCACATTAATTATCTTTTACAAACTTCCATCCCATGCTTCCTCTTTTATGAACTGTACAACTATGTTGGTTATTACCTTTTTCGTTATTGGATTATAGAGCTTATATGCCTTAGATTTGTCACTATAGCTATAAAATATGCATTTCTCCCCCTTTATGTCCAACTTATTTATCATCTCATCTTGAACATGTGAATATGCCACACATCTAATTAATTTCAAGTGATTGACACTATGTTTTCTTCGAGTCCATTCTTATTCTGGAATCAAATTCTTCACACATTTGGTTGGACATCTGTTTATGATGTATGTTTTTCCACTTAAAGCTTCAACCCAATAATAATTTAGATAATGATTTTCCTTTAACATACTCCTTACCATTTCCATAACTCTTGTATTTTTCCTTTCTCTCACACAATTTTGTTGAGGTGTGCACATTGTTGTCAACTATTTATGAATTTCATGCTCCCTGCAAAAAAGTAGAAATTTATTTCAGATGTATTCACCACGTATATCATTTCTAAAAACTTGATGTAGTGTCCACTTTATTTTTCAACAAGAACCTTGAATTGGTGAAAGCATTCAAAAACTTCAATTTTTTGTATTATAAAGTAGACTAATGTCTTTCTTGTGTAGTCATCTATGAATGTCAAGAAATAGTAGTTTCCACCAATTTATGGTGTCTACATTGGTCCACACAAATCTGAATGGATGATTTCCAAGGGTACCTTTACCCTTATTGACTTTCCTGCAGGAAATGATTCTCTACATTTTTTCCCCAAGATGCATCCTTCACATAAGCTGTCTCGGTTTTCTATTAGTGGAAATTCCTTTACCATGCATTTCCTGTGTAGCAAGTTTAGACCATTAGAGGAAATTTCAGCCTAAAAGTGCCTATGAAATTTTCATGTAATTTCCATGTCATACTATGTAACCCTATCAAAATATTTTAAATTTAAAAAAAACTACATGTAAATATTTTGGAGGGAAAAGAAGAAAAACTATTTTTTTAATTGTATTTTTTGTTTATCTTCTTATAGGTTTACTCAAATTTCAAGTGTAGAAACTCATTGGATGCATAATTAAATTTGACATCCAACGAGTACCCATTATGCATACTTTTTAGAAGACCGACATTGATAGAAAAAAATGATATACTTTTGAGAACAACCCTAAATATGATTTCCTAAAAATCTTTCTTTAAAGCATCCAAAGGTATAAGGACAAGGAAAGAACCTAATGATCTAATTTTCGGGGTGCATTTTCCCTTTATCCAAGGGACCACTATAAAGATTCATTGTATTCAGAGGAAGCACAAGGTTCCTTTCAGCTTAATGCCCATAAATACCATTCAACCTAAGATTAGTCAAATACAAGGTGTACCCTAGAAATATGAAAGGTTTTTATGTTATCCCATTTTCTTGTGGGGCCCCTTACATTGGAGAAATTGGCCGCTCCATAAATAAAAGGATTCTTGATTATGTAGTTGACATCAAACATGGTAGGATTCACTCACAAGAGTTGGATGAAAATGCAAGGAAGTTGAAACACCATATCAATATTGAATAGGCCCATGTCATTGCTATGATTGATTATTTCCATTATCGAAAGTTTAAGGAGACCATATACGTTGAGATAAGGCCTAATACTTAGAATAGAGACAATGGATAGAAAATAAATAGTTTTTGGATGTGTGCTCTTTCTTGTTACGGTTCTTCCTTTTGTGTTTTTTTTTCTCCCTTTTTCCTCTTTTTAGTTAATTCTTTTTTTTGTTTCCTTTTTAGAGAATTTTCTTATTGTTTTAAATTTTGTAAATTATTAGTAAATATATATTACTTCTCTTTTTTTTATGTTTCATTATATATATATATATATATATATATATATATATATATATATATATATATATATATATATATATATATATATATATATATATATATATATATATATAATATTATAATACTTGATTTTTATATATTTTATTTTAATTTTATGTATTTATTTTTATCATTTCTTTTCCCAATGGGTGCAGTTTTCACGTACGAATTCACCGGAAAAGGAAGCTTCTCATTTCCATTTTTTAGAGCCACCAATGATCCACAAAACAAAAAATATTATCCGTATGTTAATATTTTTCCGAACATAAATCTTTATATTTTCACAAACAGATATTCCATTGAATTCAATTACAATACCCGGGCCATTATTCGCAATTTACCTACCATACTTGGGGAGCCAAGAAATTATCCTTCGAGAGGGAGCTCAATGCTTCTCCTGATTGATAGCCTAAATGGATACCAGACCAAATCAAATGGACTATACCCAGTTGTGTAACTCTTCTGCAAATTGTAGCTATATTGAGCCACATCGAAGAGTTCAGTCCAATTTTTCTTATGAACCCTCACATAATGTCACAAGTATTCCTCCAACAGTCCATTTATCTATTTAGTCTGCCCATTTCTCTATGGATGGTAACTAAAAATCTATAAAAACTTTGTCTCGAAAAACTTGGAAAAAGTGGTCAAAAATCTTCCTATAAAATGCGGATCTCGGTATGAAACGATACTCAATGGTACTCCGTAAAGCTTCACACCATTTTTGAAGAGTAACTCAATAGTATTATTAGTTCAACAAGGTATCTTCATCGAAATGAAGACGTCATACTTGGAAAAGCAGTCCACAAGAACCATAATCCCTTTATACCCCTTCACCTGTGGTAACTAAGTGACGAAGTCCATCGAAACATTCATCCAAGGTCTCTCCAGAATGGACAAAGGGTGCAACAATCCTGCATGTCTCTAGTTATCTAATTTTTCCTGTTGAAAAATTATGCACATATGTACATACTACTCCACATCCTCCCTCATCTTCTCCCAAAAGTATCCCCTCTCCAACAATGCCAAATAATGACGCTTCCCTTCAAGAGGTGCCTCCTAATTCCATATCACTTTGGAATACAGGGTCAGTTCTCATAAAACAATATTCCATCTCATAGCAAAAAAATATGAGTCTTCCCCTCCTTCACCTACTTCATAGTGCTCTTCACCTGAACATTTGTATCCACACTATCATGAATTCTACTCTCCATCTCATCGGTCATATTAACCCGAGTCATACTATTTTTAACATGGTCTTCTTCCTCCCCATGTAGATACAATTTTCCCTTCCTGATGAGGGAATTTTCAACCGCATTTATTCTACCCGAACTGTACTCAATAGTCATGTCAAAATTTTCCAATAAGTCCTTTCAATGAGCTTGCTTCACTAAAAACTTTAGTTGGGATGAATAATCGCTCGCTGAAATGTTGTTAGTATTGACAACAAATGTATACAACTACAAATGTATCTAGGAATGGATGCAAAACATCATTCATCAACGTGGAAAATGTAGCAGGAGAATTGCACAAACCAAATGGCATGACAAGAAACTAAAAACTCCCATATCTCATCACTATCACGTTCTTTTTCTCATTGCCCTCTACTATCTGCACTTGATAATACCCATGTCTTAAATCGAGCTTCAAAAACACTCAGGAATTCACAATATTATCAAAACAATCCACAACAAGTGGAAAATGAAATTGTTCTTTATCATCTGATTATTCAATGCACCATAATCACAACACATAACTCATTCATGTCCTTCTTCTTCCGAAACAATATTGGACCACCATATGGATACCTTGAAGGTCATATGAAACCTGCATCAACCAATTCCTTCAATTTTTGTTTCAACTCCTCCAACTATGGCCCTGGCAAATGATAAAGGAACTTTAGCTAGTGGTTGCTTCATTGGCTCTAGCTCAATGTTATGGTCCACCACACATCTCGGTGGTAGTGTTGGGCCTTGAAATTGTTATTTACTTCCATTAAATTTTCACTTATATTTCCATATTATCACCTTCACTCCAGTTCCATTTCATTGCATTTACCTTACCATTACCACTATTGGGTTACATTTATGTTTTTCCAAACATTATTGATTCCTAGTAATTTTAAGTGAATTTGTGGGTACAAATTAGAAAATAATATGCACATACTTATACCTAACAAGTGGAATGAGTTTTTTTCCATATGTAGGTCAAAAAGAAGCTTATGGAAGACCCTTAGGTGGCCTCCTAAGGCCAAATACGAATTTGGATGGAGAAGATCATGTGATCATAAGGATACATGTCTCATTTTCTATTTGTATTGTAACTCTAAGAAGACATGTGCCTTATCACTTCCTATTTGGATTGTAACACTAGAGATATGGGGAGAGATTCATGGAATCTCATTAATGAGATAGCTTCTCATATTTTGCATAAATAGGATAATCTTTCTCCTATAAAATCATGTGTAAAATTGGAGTTATGCTCAAGCATTGAATACAAAATTAGATTGTGGCACCTTACTCATGAATGTTCTTTCATTTTGACTTGGTTTTTCTTACATATGGAGCATCTCGATTTACCATCTCTCATAATTTTAGATCAGCTACCTAAAATGTGAGATTTATTTTCTTTTATAGATTAAATTTTACTTTCTTTCTTAGTATTAGTTTTAGAATGACTGTGTAATCTTTGCTTTCCTAAAACATCTCAGGAAGGTAGATTCATCTATTTTCCAATTGGATTAAGTTTGAGGCAATAGAGCTCATAGTTTCTTAGTTTCATTTCATTTTTTGTTATTTACATTCATTTCATGTTCTGTTATTTAATTTCCTATATCAAATCTTCAGCCATTGTATAACTCGGTGTTCCTAAAGATCAGGCCAAGAAGGTGGCTTATCATACTTCATAATTGGGTGCTCAAATGTCCAGCCTATACAATCATTGAGCTTTTCACTTACATGCTTTTACATTATTTTCTAGATTAAGATCCTCGTTCAATTGTATGATTGGGTGTTCCTAAAGATCAGGCCAAGAATATGACTTATCATACTTCACAGTTGGGTGCTCGAATGTCTAACCTATGCAATTATTGATTTTTCCCTTTGCATACTTTAAATGCTTTCCTATATTTAAAGAATAAAGTATAATCGGTTGCTTGTACATCATCTCAAGAGGGTGATTCTATCATACTTCGATATTGGATGCTGGAGTTATTGAACGTACCTTATTTGTTTTCCATTATGTGCTTTGAAATGCTTTCTTAGATTAAAATTTCAATTCCTACAAGTGTAATTGTGTGCGCTATATTTTATTTTTAATTTGTTTTCTTTATTTTCGTTACTTGATTTCATAGGTTAGTTGAATTTCATTATCATTATTTGATTTCATAGATGATATGAATTGGCTTTAGATATTTGTACTTATATTGATCTAAACTGAAAGACAATTTCCAGCACATACACTGAATGCATGCTTCACAATTTTACGAAATCCCAGGTTGACAATTAAATTACAAGAAATTATTTTGCCCCAACAGGTAGTACATTCGGAAAATCATCGAGTATAACACATGCATATTTGGCCAATACATCAAAAATATTAGGTGGAACATGTTTCCCCACTCCATCATCATCCTCAACCTCCTTTATGAATGTCACATAAGTCTCAACCTCTATGTCTTGCATCTCCCTACTCATACTTAGTGCAGACACATGCGACACCTTCACCTCCATATGTTGTTGGTGAGTAGGAAAATTCCAAATCCGTGTGTCTCCAATAAACATGATCTCATCCCGAAATAGGACATCAATTGCCTTGTTTCCATTTAGAAAATATTGCCCCAATATCATGTCAAATTCATTCATCTCCATCACCATGAAGTCCAAACAACCATACCAATCATAAATTCAAACAGACACATCACCTGCCAATCCTGACACTTTATCCCTTGAGTTCACTGGCTTGATCTCCACATCCTTCAGAAAACTCTGTAGCCCAACTTACTTTCCTAACATGGTCTTCATAAAATTATGAGTGGCACCTGTGTCCACCAAATCTTGGATAGTTCTTCCATGAATCTCCAAGTCAAGATACCACAAACTATGTAGTGAGCCCTTTATTTCCTAAATAAATTGAGCCTTCATGCATCTTTGGTCTTTGTTGCATCTTTTTGTACTGCTTATGATACCATCTATCATACCCCTAAGTCGTTTCCACCATTCGAGGCATCGTGCGACAAAGGCTAGACTTCCATAGTTATTTTTATCATATTCCGAACTACACCTACCAACATTATTATTTATGTTTTCTTCCATTATTAAGTTAAGTGTGGAATACATTAAAAAAACAGTACAATTATGCCAATCATGATACCTACACCATAATTTTATAAATTTATATTTTTATCATATTTTTTTGTAATTTACATTAATGTATAAAGGGGAGGCCGACCCTAATCGATATCGACACTCTACCTGAGTTTTTTTGCAATTTAAAAAAAAAAAAAATTGTCGTATTCATAACATGCAGTCATACCCACCTACACAGTGTCATGTTACCTCCAACCTGCAACCCTATCAATTTCACACAATCATGTTACCGAAAGCATTGCACATCCATTCTGCTCGAATGCGCTGCATGTTTTGACTTGAAATTCTTGAAAATTTTTCGTTCTCCCTTCCCGTAGTGTTGGCACATCACCCAAATTCCTTGTGATATCATTCAAACTTTTTGATTTCCCATGGTCATGCCTTACCTCTCGACGCTCGCCCCGCAACTTCCCTGATTGGTATTCGACTCTACAGTTATGTGTTTTTCCAACACATGGCCCTTCAATTTATACATTGTTAAGTATTTTGTTTTGTGGGGGACATGCCACTTGGGGAATCATCCCACCAAGCTGACCTACACACAAGATTCACCATGCCCCTTTTCCCATACGTATGTGTCGTCCCTTCACTTGCTAATCAGAATCTGTATTAATGGAAAAAAATTGCCAAAAAATAAAAGTGCTCAAAATCACACAAAAATAGAATTACCGAATGATTCCCATTGCCAAGAATCTGGAACAATTCGTTTCACTCAAAACAGACTCCATATGAGGAAGTTAGAGCCCGTTGATCATCATGCCAAGCAGGCGAATTTAAAAAAAAAACGGTCAAATAGGGTCAAAGGTCAAAATTTGTGTTTTCCTTTGACCAAATGAGAAGGTGACATGTGTCAGATTGTGGTTAGTCAAATCTCTAGGCTATTTGGCAGTTTCTTATTTGGTTTTTAATAATCCAATGGGAAGAGGAGACATGGCAAGCCTGGAGGTCGCCACATGCCCCACCCTCTAAGGCAAAACGTATGGTAAATTCAATGTCGAAATGATTTAATATATCAAATTATTTTATTTATTACTATACAATGCAAAAATTTGTATAGTGGCTTGGCGGAGGTCGGGCTCAACCCCGTGACCTCCCCCACGCTATGCACCAACATTACCAAAGGACCACAAAATGTTTCTTAATATGTATGGCTTGCGGCATATATTTGAATTCAAAGAGTTCAAATGGTAGGGGTAAGGAGGGGGACAGCCCCATCACCATATGAATATGCCCCAAAACCAAAGGCGGAGCGTATTCCTTAAATGGCAACATTAATCATAATGTGGGATTAACTAACCGCTAATCCCATGCACTAGCACTAAGACTCTTTTTAATGCGATTTTTTATTAATTTCACAAATAGTGCGAGCCACTAGTTAAATAGCACTTAACACTTAATTAAAATAGGAGTTGAATTCGGCAAATTTTAGGTAGTTCTGCTACTTTTGGCGCCACCTCTAGTTTTGGCAAACTTAACTGCGGTTTCTCCAGTTTTAGTGGGGTTTCCTAGGCCAAAATCGAATGAGGCATAACTCGATCATATTGTAACCAAATTGGGCTCAAGAGGAATCATTCCTATATTATTTGGATTCTCTAAGCATGATGGTGTAGGTTGCAGAAGCATTGGAGCACTTATGTTAGTGATGTTGCGTCTTTGAATATTAAAGACGCCCAGGGCCACCAGGAGAGGGGGTCATGCCTAGATCACCTGAAGACCATTTTCAGAGCTTGAAGAGTCTATTTTGAGGTTTTTGGGTCTTCTAAATCCAATGGAGTAGGCTTCAAAGCCATTGTATCACTGTAGGTCCATGTAATCAGAGAATTGATCATTAATCCAAAGAGGACCTAGACAGTTGAAGCAGGTCCATGGAGATGTAGTCTAGGAGGGGTGAAATATGTTATCAACTATTGTGTTATGTGTTTGTTTTGTTTTATTGATCTACAATTTACTTGTTGTACATGTGATTTTGGAAGCTAATTAACTCATAAATTTCTCATAAAAAAAATAAAAATTGACACATAAATCCTCACATAACTGGCTAATTTGAGACGATCCTAAAAGCATTTATTTAAACTGTTGAGGGAGCTAGCACAAAAAAACTATTTTTCCCATATTCATATCAATTTGGCATCAGAGCTCAGTTTAGCTCATTTAGACCTGAGATTTTCCAAGTTTAGCTAGAGAATTAGCTATTGGTTTTGCATTTGTTCAAGGATAATTTAACTATTTGCAAGTTTATGTGTGTGAAGAGAAGGTCAGGATTGAGAGCTCAATTTTCAAATCACAACAAAGAATATTTGTATCCATTACCAATGTGCTGACAGCTTCATCAAGCATTTTTTCTAGTAAATATTCCTTAGCAAGACCCTTTGATAAAGATATGTTGCAGAAGCTCTACATCATGAATGATACGGTGCAAGAGATGTATGAAGCTAAGAGGGAGAGAATTATACTTTGAGAGCAGTTTATTACCATGAAGGAGGAGAAGTAAGAGCTTGTTGAAAAGATGCATGAGATGGAGACTCAACTCCATATTGCAAATGAAACCCTTGAAAATATGCATGAGATGGAAACTCAACTCCATGATTCCAAGGAAGCCTTAGCCAAGCATGTGCTTGAAAAAGAGGTCTGAAATTCAAGTTTATCTTCCATTTCCTCTCAAGATGAATGTGTAGGTTCTTTTGAAAGACACACTAAAGGGATAGGGTCCAAATTATTGATGAAAATGGGCTATCAAGGTAAAGGGTTAGGAAAACATGCAAAAGGCATAGTTCAGCCAATTGTTGTTGAGGAAAGGTCTAGGTATTTGGGTCTTGGTTATGGGAAACATGATGGAGAATGCTCCAAACCCAAGGAGTCACATGATGGTACTCCAAGAAGGACTTTAATTACATCTTCATTATGTCAAGCTTGTGATGATTGTGTTCATGGGGAATGCAAAAATTTTATACCCGCTTTGCAAGAAGATGCTCATATGCATGCAGCTAATAAGAATGGAAAACAAGAGGATGGTGAAATATCTAAATTAATTGAATGCATTTTTGGTATTCCGAAGAGAGCCAGTACCTCATCAAATTCATTTCCTGAAGAAGGCAAAAAAGGTGAGTGTGCAGGGTGTAAATCTGCCTTTAATCAAGTTTCTTTTGATTATGATAAGCATGGTAAATCCTCACATACGATTTGGAGAAAGCTTAGAAGTTCCTTTTGTGGTTTGAATAACCATAATTACTCGAGGTGTTGGAAGAAGATAGCCATGGATAGGAAAATTTCTAAACAAATGAGACAGAAAGCCAAAGGTCCATTGGATAAGGAAAACCATGTTGAAAAGAGGATACAATTGTTTTGCACACATTTCCATCAGCAAGGTTATTTTGTAGACAAGTGTTGGAATTTTCATCCATCAAGTCATCCATGAAATTTGAAGAAGGTGAAGAGATAGATTGACAAGAATGGAAAATAGGATTTCATGATTGATGTGGGTCACGAAGATACACATGATGAAGTGCGGTTGAAAGAAGGGCCATTGAAATGGATTGGTAAGATATAGTTAGATTTCTTATCCAATTAAGTGCTTGCATGTGTTTTGATGAATGCATTTTAAATTTTTACGCCAGGAAGGTGTTTGAGAAGTAGATTTATGTTGACTCACTTAGATGCAGCAAAAATGGAAATTTTTACATGTTTTTGTTTGACTTGAGAGCCAATTGTTTGAAGAGGCATGTTTTTTCGACGTGTGTTTGGTCGATTATTTGTACACCGATATTTAAGAGTACATGGAAATGTTCACATGAGGTGAAATTTGTTTCTTTGAAGAAGCAAAAGGATATGTCATCAAGTTATGTTTCTTGCATGATGCGTTTTTCAAATTGATGGTTGTGTTTGCGACAAGATGTTGCAGGATTTTGGGAAGGTCAATTCTTGAGCAAGAGGCTCATGATTAGCCTTCATTCTCAAATCCATGACATGAGCAGCATGTTGAACTAGACTATGATGGAATCAAGAAGTGGAAAGTGGACAAGATGCTAAAATTATTGTAGCTAAAACATCAACCATTGTAGACCATTTGATGTATTGATGCCGAGAAGCGAAGGAGATGGTGAATGCATTCTTCCAAATGTGGAATTTGGAACCGGGAGGTAAAAAGAATGGTCATTTATTTTCTTGTGATTACTGATGTTGGAACTCGTTGTTGTAGTTCACTCATATGGGCTTAACCTGGAAAAGTGGTTTCCAAGGAGAAGCTTGCATCAAATGAATATTTGTGCAAACAACGAACACAATTCCTAGTGGGAAGGCCATCAGTCATTTTTCAAAGAAATGAGGGTTAGTTTGGTAAAATAAGGTTTTTTCAGTCAACAAGAATCCAACAAGTGTTGGATTGGGTTAGAAACAAAAGGAGGACATTGGCTGAAGTGCCAAGTCATTTGCAAGGCAAGGCATGTCAGTGAACCGAAGGGGTTGTCATGGAGATTTTTCCAAGTAGAATCAAGATGATAGAACTTGGGAAAGAGAGCACTATTCAACTCTCATGAGATAACCAACATTTATGGGTCCAAAATCCTATCAGTGGGAAGAAGTGATCAGAATCTGGATGGGCGGAAAAAAATTTCCAAAAATTCAAAGTTCTCATAATCTCACCAAACCAGAAAGACTAGATAGGGCCCGTCGCTAGGAATCTGATGCAATTCATTTCACCCAAAACAAACCCTGTATGAGGAAGTTACAACCCACTGATCTTCATGCGAAATAGGAAAATTTTAAAAAAATAGACGGTTAAACAAGGCCAAAGTTAAAAATTTGGGTTTTCCTCTGGCCCAATGAGAAGTTGACTTGTGTCGTGTTGGGGTTGGTCGAATCTCTTGGCTCGTTGTCATATTTTGATTTGATTTTCAATAAGCCAATGGGAAGAGGACATGTGGTAAGCCTGTAGGCCGCCACGTGCCCCCCCCCCCTCCAAGGCCAAACTTATGGTAAATTCAATGGTTGAAAAATTTTAATATATCATAGTTTTGAATTATTATTATACATGCAAAAATGTATATAGTGGTTGGGTAGCGGTCGGGCTCAACCACCCCCACGCCATGCACAAACATTACCAATGGACCACACAATGTTTCTTAATATGTAAGGCTTTCAGCATATATTTGAATTCAAAGAGTTTGATGGAAGAGATAAGGAGTGGGCCACCCCGCTCACCATATGACTACGCACCAAAACCAAAAGCAGAGCTGATTCCTTAAATGGCAAGATTAACCATAATGTGGGGTTAATTAAACCCTAATCCCATGCTTTAGCATTAAGACTATTTTTAATGTGATTTTTTATTAATTACGCAATTCGGGCTAACCACCAGCTAAATAGAGCTTAACACTTAATTAAACTAGCAATTTTTTTGTCATAGTTTTGGTACTTTCGCTAATTTCGGCACAATCTCTATTTTTGGCGGACTTAACTAGAGTTTCTCCTGTTTTAGTGGGGTTTCCGAGGCCATAATTGAATGACTAATAAATGGAGCATATTTTGACCAAATTGGGCTCAAGAAGAGTAATTCCTAGATGATTATGATGCTCTGAACATGATGGTGTAGGTTGCACAGGCGTTGGATCACTTGTGTAAGTGATTTTGCTACTTTGAAGATTAAAGAAGCCTAGGGCCACAAGGAGAGGGGATCATAACTACATCATCTAAAGACACTTTTGAGAGATTAAAGAGTCTATTTTGAGGTTTTTGGGTTTTCTAAATCCAATGGAGCAGGTTGGAAAGAAATTCAAGCACTATAGGTGCATGCAATCGTAGAATTGACAATTAATCCAAAGAGGGCCTAACCAGTTGAAGAAAGTCCATGGAGATGTAGCCCAAGAGGGGTGACATCCGTTCCCAACTATTGTATAATGTGTTTGTTGTGTTTTATTTCTCTTCAGTTTACTTGTTTTACATGTGTTTTTAACAGCCAATTAACTCATAAATTTCTCATAAAAGACATAAAAATTGACACATAAATCATCGCATAACTGGCTAATTTGAGAAGATCCTAAACACATTTATTTTAAGCTGATGAGGGAGCTAGCACCACAAAAATAGTTTTCCCATATTCAGGTCACTTCCCTCCCACTGTCATGTGTCAGTCCACCGCATTTCCTCCCTCCCTATCGTGTGTGTCATGTGTGTAATTTGGTTGCCCACTTCATCTTCTTGTGTCACCCTCGCTCGGTTGGCCCACGCCTATCGGTGGGAACCCTTCTCAAGTGTGCAACTCCATCACACGGTTCACCATGGCATGTTTAACAGAAGGTGAGTTTCCACTACCACTCCTCATGTCGCTCTTCACTGAACAGTCCATCGAGCACACTCGTCTGCATGACCTTAACTGAAATCGAGTCTAGGAGGAATCTGGTGTGCCTGCCGCTACGGCTATAGGCCCATTGAACATCACGGGCGTGCCCATACCCGCGACTTTCCTAAGTGTAATGTGTACGCGGTTGGGCGTCCGAATTGCCAAATGGCGGTGATGCTGACTTGGGGTCCTTAGAGGGGGAGTGAGAAGGGAGAGATGGAGATAAACTGAAGGATATGGGAGAGGAGGACAGAAGAGAGAGAGAGGGAGAAGAGTGAGAGAGTGTTGATGGGAAACTCTGTCCGGCCAACAGCAGGGGATCTCCCTGGTTAAAAGTCCCAACTAGAATCTAAACTGTTTGGAATAGGGATCCCGTCCGGGGTGTGGGTCTGGCTACCGCTTAAGTCTCCTTTCCTTTGGTCTCAAGAGAACTCAATGAACCTACGGACACACACTTATTCAAATGATACAAGATACATGATTGATGAGTTAAACACGTATATAACACTATGCATAGTGAGATGAATAATAAATCATAAATTCTGAAGGAAGTGTTGTTAACAACACGTCATTGGGGTCATGCTTGTAAGGTGTTCTAACCATAAAAGAAACAACTCTTTGTGGCCAAAAACAGCCTTCACTTCCTAAAAGATTTAAATTAAAATACAAATGATAATAAACAAAGTCATTAACATCCATTAAGGAAGTGAAATGAACTGAACATCATTAACAAAAGTACAAAGAACTATATAATGCATAAATGATGCGATTAAAAGCACAAATTCATTAATCAAAAGATGTTTGAAACTATATTAGAAATACTCATAGTGTTTGCATAGAAAAACACATCAGATCCAAAAGGATTTTTGACAAGTATCTGTATTCATGTGCAAAAGAGTGTTATCCTTCAATACAATGCTCTCTAACTCTTGAGTCCCAAAAAAAAGATCCTTTACAATCTTCTCGGAGGGAGTTTTATAGACCAAAATTTTTCCCTTTAGGCTTCCTGACTTTTCGACTGCCCAACTGTTGAGCTGCCCTGCGACCTGAATGAGAGCTGCAACCTGCGACCAAGCTGCGAAGTGTGACTTGCGACCCAGCTGCGAAGTGCGACCTGCGACCTGTTGCCAAATGCGACCAGCGATCTACTACCACCTGATCATGAGGATGTGCCCATGATTATGAGGTCAGGGGCATCAACTTGTTGCTCTTTGAGGAAGTTCTGCCAAGCCTGATAATCTGCCGCTATAGGGGAAATCAAAGGAACTTCTTCTCTCAATCGATGCAGACACTCCAAGGCATTTGGGATTACATTCCCTTTTTCCTGCGTGACCTGGTTGGACAGGGAGGCGAGCTTGGTGTAGATCCAGACTGGTGTGACAAAAAACTTGCCTAGGTTCTCCTGTGCTGTTGTAAGATCAGAAGTGGCAACGGCTTGCTTAATGGGCTGCAAAAATGCCTGGATCTCCTGATCCACCTGTCCCCATGTCCTCTCCTCATCCAATGCACCCAGAAATGGAATGTGATGTAGGATGTGAATTGAATCGATGCTGCTGATCAGATGCTCGTACGCAGACACCACCTTATCCAGGTCCTTGGATAGCTTATCTCTATACTGCATTTTAATCCGGATTTGGACCTTGACATCTTGTGTGTGTATCCAGTATTTATTTGGCAGGTTTTCAGGAGCCTAGGGGTACCGGACCGTCCAATCTATCATTTTGTCCAAGGTGGCTGAGGCTTCCTTCAACGACTTGTTCCTCTGCTTGGTTTCTGTTTGGGCTCTCACCAAGGGGCAACTGTCTATTTTATAGTAAACATTTCCCCATAGACTTGCCTCATGGTGGCCTCTAATATATTTGACTCCCTTTGGACGAGGAGCGGTACTTCATTGATAGGGGCAGTTTTGACTTGGAGTCACTAAATCTCTTCTCTTAATGCTATTTTTTACTGCTCCGCCCTTGCCTCCCTCTACTCTGCTTCTTGTAACCTATTTTGTAGAGAGAGGATCTCTCTACTCATTCTATTTACATTGTCCTCCATGGCCGCGGCGAAAGCTATGCCAGCCGATGCTATCATCACAGGGTTAGTCCTAGTGTCTAAGACTATGTCTTTCTCCATTACAACTATGGATGAGGCAGAATGATTTCATGTCGGGAATCTTCTTTTCTCCTGTCGGATCTTGAACAAGAACTGATCGTATGTGAGCCGGGTAAGATCGAATACCCCCTCCTCTTTAAAAATTTATTCCATACAGGTGAATTGGTTTTTCAAAGTGGAGGAATAACCTATTATGAGTATTTTAACCCTCATAATAGGTTATTCCTCCACTTCGAAAAACCCCCTCCTCTTTCCCTTCGTAGGAACTCACATTGTTGAGTGTGGCGCATGTACCAACTACAAGTACCTCGAGGGGTGGTAGCTCTATTTGTGATCCTGCACCCTGGGGGGATACCTCGATGTTCTCTAGCATTGTGTCCTCCTCTTCTTTCCTTTTCTTTTCTTCCTCTTCTTTTCAAAGGCGTTCGGTTTATGCCTTTTCATATTCTCTCTTCTGTCAGCACTCTGCTTCGGTCGTTGCTTCTAGTTCGGCTTTCCTTTTACGTTCAGCTGTTGTTGCTTGTTCTGCTTTCTTCTGGCATTCAGCTTCCACTTGATCTAATTCTTTTTTGAGTTCCTGTTCCGCCGCAGCCTCCGCCTCCTATTCTTCCTTTTTTCTCCCCGCCTCTTCGGCTTGCTTCTTCTTCTGCTCTGACCTTAGACTCTTCTTGCACTTATCTTCATATTCTTTCATCTTCTTCTCCGTTTCTTGCTAGGATTATAGTTCTTTCTATTGGGTAGAAGTGTTGTGCCCTGTACTATTTTGAGGCCTTTTAGCCAGGGAAGAAGAAGTGCCTCCTAATTGTCCTGTTTCGTTATACCAATTTCTTCTTTCGTCTTTGCCCGGGTATTCCGTGTGATGGTAGTTCCATTTGAACTTAGCCCGCTTGCGGTGATCAGGGACTATCCTTTCTGGGTCATATGTTCGGTAGTCTAAGGACCCAAGGTGGTAACTTTTCATCTCTTCTACCTCTGCCTCTACCTCCCTGAAATCTTTGACCATACAGGTACCAATAGTGAGGGGTAGCATAGGCCACGGCTTCTTCTTACCCTTGGTCAGGACCTTGGAGAAACCGAAAGACATTTGGAAACAGACCTCTTGGATGAGCATCTTATCCGTTACATATCGGGGCATAGCATGGGGGGCCTTATATGAGCCAAAAACTCGAATGAATTTGTACTCTTCAAGTGGGAACCAGTGCGCCACCTTGCCTAGCGTCTCCTTGTCTTGCCAAGACATGCAAGGAGTGTCTTGTCTGAACAATTTTCTATAGAGAGCTAGGAAGAAAACTTGAGAGATCGGCTCTATGTCCTGCTTATATCTGGAATCCCAAAATACTTTGGTATGTAAGTGGATTGGATGGATCTGTTTTGGATCCAGGTTGTGCACCCACCCCTCAAAGTGGCACCTCGAACAAACAATGTCCAACAAGTAAGAGGCCATGTATAATTCAGAAGGAAATCCATCATCTGGTACTAATGCCGAGGATACGTTTGTATGAAGAGAGGTCACCAGTATGCTGGCCCAGTTGAAACGGGTGCCTTGCACTATGACATACTCCATGAGGGTTGCCCACGTGCCACTGAAGGTGGTAGCATTGGGGTGCCCATACAATCTGCAAATCATAGTGGCCACTAATTTATAGACCTTCCTATGGCCTGCCACTGGATATTTTTTATCCTTCTTGACCTTGAATTTATCAGGCTCCGCCCACCATCCTTTTAGAGTATCTACTATGGGGACTTCATGGGCGATGGCCCAATATTCTGTAAAGTCCTCCTCTCAATCAGGAAATGAATAGTAAACTTGAGCGTCTGAGCCTTTGAGAGTCACGAAAGCTTTGCCTTCGTTGTCCCTGATTACCCACTTTTTGGCGTCAGTGTTCTGTATAATTCATTCTATCACCTTTGCACATGGGAATATAGCTGGATGGGCACCTGCAAGATGGAGCTTTGACCTTTTGACCTGTATATATACTTCCCAGTCAGGGAGGTCCTCTGGGAATTCCTGTCGAGCGAACTCCTAGTACACTTGGTGCCAACGCATGCTGTCCCCTTTGGCAAATGTGCATAGGGTGTCTCTGTAGATCGGGGACGGGGACATTGGTATATCTATCTCCATGTCCTCTGCTTCCAGGCTCTTGTCCTTTTTCTAAGATACTGGAGGTCCCATGTCGCTTGAATCTGAGGGGACAGGGATACACTCTAATTTTTCTTTGAATTCACCTGTCATGTTCATGAAATAATCCCAAGATAAGAAAGATGCCATGATGATATAAAACTAGTGCAGCTATTAGCCAATTCAACTGGGGACATAGGAAGAGTTGAATTAGTGACTTGCAACTGGGTCACAGGGTTGCAAAGGTCACGATGTTGATATTTTGAAGATTTTGAGACTTTGTGACCTTTCGACCAGGTCGCGAGGTCATTGGGTCGCTAGTTGTGGAAAATATGAGGAAGTGCAACCTTGCGACTTTGCGACCAGGTCGCGGGTCGCTGGAATGCAAATTCTAGAAAGATGATAGGAGAGTGAGTCTACAACCTACGACCGAATTGCAAGGTTGCCCAGTCATGAAGTCGCAAGAAGACAGACTGAAGAGCGATTGGCAACCTGGCGACTCAGCGACTGGGTCGCAGGGTCGCACAGGTCGCAAGCCGCACTAGGGCTTGTCGAGGTTTTGGCGTGCGTCGTGTGGAGTCTTTTTCCCTATAACTTGAAAACTACAAGGTTAAATGGGCCAGGATAGGGCAAGGGGAGAGCTTTTGGTGTAGGATACAGGCCATGAGAGTCTGGATGGGAACTGTGATAAGGTTAGGCAAGCAGGCTAAATGTTAGAGCTAAAAGGGGGAAGCTCTAAGTGTCAAATGAAAACAATGGCCAAGACAGGGGAAATTTAAAGGCTGAGGGAAGGAGAATTAGGAAAGAAAAACCATAAAATGAAATGTAGGAGGAAAACAGTGACTTACCCGGGAAAATCGCGCTCCAGTCAACCTGTCAGAGGCATTTTTTTTCTATCCGCCGAATGTGTATAATGCGACCTAGCGACCTCTTATTTATAAAAAGGTCGCACGTGTGGAAAATTAATGAGGTCGTGGGGTTACATGACATGGTGGTCTAAGGGAGGTGTGACCTCACGACCTTGTGACCTTGCGACCTCAGGGTCGCGGGGTCGCAAGATTGTGAGATCACGATTTTCAAGAATTCAGAAATCTGCGACTCAGCGACTTAACCCTCTCAGAACTTAACTTTTCTTTATGCTCAAGGGGCTCCAATTTTTTTTAAATTGTGAATTTTGGAGGTTTTTGTAGAGGCTACAACAAATGGCAATTCACTGGTTAGACTCAAAGTCTCTGCCGATGGTTTGCCCTGGTGGGGGAGGGAGGGGCCTTCACTAGCTGTTCTTTTCACCTTAAGATCTCCACTACCTTTCCTTTGACACCTTATAAGGTTGCTTGGCCTGCTAGCTTATTTGGGTGCTGGTTAACCGAATTTCATTGCTTCAGGTTTCCGGACTTAAAGGGTTGGAGAACTCCAGGCATCCACAGGGCTCGGTACGATTATTTTTTCCTCATCGTGTTGCTCTGCTGCCTGCGAACCTCTCGGTCCAGGCGGAGTCACTGCCTAGGAGTCATGAACGTTGCTCCGCTACCAGCAAGCCTGGTCAGTACCCTGGCAGAGTCGTCACATCACCTCTCTGCGCAAGAAGCCTTTCTCAATCCTTTACCCTTTATTGGTGTGCTATTGCACTTATTTTGAATGTGCCTAAGGCACTTATTTAGATGTGCTCATGGCACTTATCTGAGAGGGGAAATTTTTTTCCTAGGCAGATGAGGGATCCCAACTTATTTTACTTGCAGAGAGGTTGCTCCTGGTCTGATATGAGGACTTTGTTTTTTCCCAGATGTCTTGATGTCACCTGAAGTTAACTTTGTTCCCTTTTAATCTAGTTGTCGTTGTATCGAACTTTCTTCTCGTAGACACCCTTTCAAACTCACTAGGTGAGCTCCCCACACTTGATGGCTTGAGTTAGGTCATGTACTACCTTTGGGTGCCAATTACAAGCAGATTTTGCCACCTTAGTGTCTTTCAGGAAAGGCTTCCCATCAGCATAAAACCTAGTTCAGTGTGCCAATTGCATGAATCTGACAAGGCCTTTCGTCTTTTTTAAAATATTATTTATTTATTTATTTATTTAAAGAAACAAAAGCAGAAAATTATGGTACAGTAGTGGGACATCCCTCTGAGGGCTACTAATTGAAGTAATGTTTGAGGTCATGCCTTTTTACTGAGATAACCTCAACTCTTCCCTCAAGGTTTTGTAGTCTAAACGTGTGGGAACCCAATTTCTCCTTGACCTGGAAAGGACCTGTCCATAGTGCCTGGAATTTGGAATGTTTTCCCTTCTCTTCGTGAGCTTTATCCCACTTAAGGACTAGGTCTCCTACTTCAAAATTTTTACTCCCTATGGATTTTTTATCAAACAATCCCTTGATCCGACTTTGGTGAATGGCGAAATTTTCTCGGGTTTTTTTCCTTTCTTCCTCCAACTTCAGTAGTGTGTCGATCCGAGTCTGTAAGGTGGGGCATGGAGTACCATGGCTTTCTTGGGACAACTGAAGGGTAGGGAGAGATAAGTGGGGAGGAAGAACTACTTCTTTTCCATACACAAGAAAATACAGGGAGGTACCAAGTGAAGATTTGGGCGTGACACGGTCGGCCCAAAGAGCATTGTGGAGGGCATTATGCCAGTTTCGCTGGTGGAACAATAGATTCTTCTTAATGATGCGGATGAGATTTTTATTGGTTGACTCAGCTGAAATGTTTCCTTGGGGATAATAATTTGCAGAATGTTTAAGCGCAATACCATTTTCCAGAGAAAAATCATACAATTTAAAAGATGAAAAGTAAGTTGCATTATCAAAAACCAAGGAAGTTGGAATGCCAAACCTGGTGATGATAGAATGAGTGACAAACTCTATTACCTCTTGATCATTGATTTGGCATAAAGGCACTGCTTCGACCCACCTGGCGAAATAATCGGTAGCAGTGAGAATATATCGGTGTTGCTTGGAGGAGTGAGGCAGGATTTCACGAATCACGTCCAAACACCACTGTTGAAAGGGTTCCTCTACTGCCACTTACAATAGGGGAGCGACTGGCCGCGCTTCCCGATTTGAAAACTTCTGGCATTAAGTGCAATTCCAGACATATGCATGCACATCTCTGAAAAGCGTTGGCCAATAGTATCCCTCGCGCATTATCTTTTGGGCAGTGGTATCACCTGCAAAATGCCCTCCGGCTAGTCCATCGTGTATAGTTTGGTCAAGATGTTCTATGATTCATCATATTCCAAGTAGCGTAACAGAACTCCATCGTGATGTTTCTTGAAAAGCTTACCCTGGATCAACTGGTAAGATGCAGCCTTAAGCCTTATTGTGTGTTTCTGCCGGGCAGTCAAAGCAGGGTCCAAGACGCCATGGGCTAAATATCCCAAAATGTCATAGTACCAAGAAGGATTTCTCTGCTGAGGTGCATGGTCACTCTGATACATGTCAATTTCCTGTTCCCAACACTCTTCTTCAACTCCATGTGAGCTTGCAGCCTCCACAGCCATTTGGCAGAGTCCTTGTCCTTTAACAGTGTGTGCTAGTTTAAACTCTAAGTCATACTTTACAGGCACGTCACCCAGTTGCCTTGTCTCTCACCTAGCTCTTGCTGCACGAACAGTGAGAGGACAGCTGGGTGGGGTACGAAAACTGTGACGTGGTTTTTCAAGATGTATGGCCTAAAATGATTCACTGCTTTATAGACTGCGTAAGCCTGCTTCTCGATTTCAGGGTAGTTCAATTCAGCTCCCTGTAAACCAGTACTCATGAATGCTATAGGTTTTTCATCATTGTTTTTGTATTTCTGCGTGAGGACAGCTACAAGTGATGAATCAGAAGCAAAAGTATATAGGATAAATCTTCGGCTAAAATCTAAAATTTGGAGGGATGGTGCTTCAGCTATAACCTGATTGATTTTTTTGAAGGCCTCCTTCTCTAGCAGATTCCACTTGAAAATTTTATTCTTCTTGATCATCCTCTGTAAAGGCTTGACTATTTGGGTGAAATCCAATATGAATTTACGTACAAAATTGATTTTCCCCTCGAAAGATTGCATAGCCTTTTTACTGCTAGGGGGTGGAATCTGGGTAATGTCTTTTTCCCACTCGGGATCTACAACAATGCCCTGCTTAGTTATAATGTGGCCCAACAAATTCTCTTCTGCCACGACGAAAACACTCTTCTTTGGGTTGAGTGAGATCCCGTACTTCCGGCACCTTTCAAAAAATTTCTTAAGGTGGCGTAAATGATCGCTCTGGTGTCTCGAAAACACGGTGACATCGTCCAAATAGACAACCATGCTCCACCCTATCAAACCACGGAAAGCTATATCCATGGCCCATTGAAAATTTTTCCCCGCATTTATTAATCTGAACGGCATGCGTCTGAAAGCGAACGTTCCCCATTTGGTCTGAAAAGTAGTTTTCAATCTGTCCGGCTCAGCTACCAGCACTTGGTTGTAACCGGAGAACCCATCCAATAAGGAGAACATCTCGAATCTGGACATGGCTTGCAATATTTGTTCCATAGGAGGCACCGGGTAATTTTCTCTATCTAAGGCCCGATTTAAATTCCAGAAATCCATGCACAAGGGGATCTCACCAGACTTCTTCCGTACCAGGACCAAATTTGACACCCAAGTGGAGTGGAAAACTTTGAAGATGATGCGTGCATCCAAAATCTTCTTAAGTTCTTTCTGAATCATCGACTCCAATGTAGGATGCACTTTTCTGAGATTTTGTTGGAAAGGCTTCACTCCTTCCTCCATGGGTATCACGTGATGAATAATCCAAGTATCATACGTACGTAAATCATTTTACATCCAAGAAAATACATCTCGATACTTTCAGAATAGTTGGGTGGAAGCCTGCATCTCCTGGTTAGAACAGTCTTTCCCAAGGTTGATGAACTTCGGGTTTTCATCTGATTCTAAGTTCACCTGCCGATGTGCCAAGGTGGAACTTTGTACTTTGGTATTTGGGGGCCCACGGAAATGGCTTTGTAGATCAAAGAGATTTTCAAGTGACACTATCCCCTTCGGCATGGGGTTCTCTTTGCGTTTATCATGATCTTCCTGCAAAGCTTGATCATGATCTGCCTCATCTATTACCGCGTCTTTGAATACTTCAGTGCTGAGCATGAATTCCAATATCTATTGGTCATCATCAAAAATGTGTAAATTAGTAATATTGTCTGGCACGGAGGGTCTATACATAACTTCAATAGAAAATCCATCCCTCCAAGGGGTAAATCTAGCAGCAACATTAGCCAGAGTTTCAGCTGCTGCATTATGCATTCTAAGAATATATTTGATTCCAAACTCATCAAAAGCAGAAATAAGACACCATACCTCTTGTTGATAAGCTTTTAAGTGCGGAGACAAACAATTAATGGTATTTCATACCTGCCAAGTGATAATCTCAAAGTCTCCAATGACCTATAAGCATCTTACCTTTAAATCCAGTGCCTTCTTGAGTCCGAGGACTAAAGCTTCATATTCAACAGTATTGTTGGTGCACTGGAACTCTAGTCGACACGAAATCAAGAAATTGTTCTCCTGAGGGTCCAACAGGATGCATCCCGCGCCAACTCTGTCATGGGTCTTGGAACCATCATAGTACAGGGTCCACATGTCGTTTTCTGGCCCCTCTAGGGTTGTAGGTTGGGGAGGGGTTTCGGCTTGGTGCGAGAGGGGGGTGGCTTGGTCTTCTGTGACGAGTGTTAGTTCTGACTGGATCTCGGGGCCTACCAGAGATTGAGGAGGATGGTAACATCCGAAAATGGCCTCCAAGAAACACATGCCAAGCTCCTCCTGGGAAAAACTGATAGGTTCGTTACTAGCATCCAAATTAGTCACAATATATTTCATATAAGGTTCACTTTCTACACTAATTTGGTTGTTCCAGCCCTTGTAAGGAAGCCACAGGTGGGAACAGTCGATGGAAAAATATCCTTGCAGATTGTTGGTCCAGTCTCTGCTAAGTAATAGGCCATAGGCTTCTAGGATGTCAACAACCACAATGTCTATAAATTGGTGGTCTCTAGAGTCGGAAAAAAGGTGGATGATGACGTTATTCATCTCTCCTATAGCTGGCACCTATGATTTGTCCATTTGGATGATTCTTGCATCAGTTTTCTCTAGGCAGATGTCCAGCTTCTTACAAACAGACAGGGGCATCACGTTCCTGGACGCATCGGAGTCAACTAGACAGTTATGGACATTGAAGTTAAAAATCTCAAAAGATAAGAGGAAGAGAGGAGTGGATCCCCTAAAATTTTCATTGATGGCGTTCACAATAGACTGAACACTTGGACTAGCTTGCATAGATGTATCGCTCACAGGCTTAGTATTTGAGGTATTGGCGAAGGCTTTGAGAATAAGTTCTCGTTGATTGGTGATGCGGGCAAGCTCGTAGAGGGAGATGTTGGCTCTGGTTTTTTTCATGTCCTCAACAATGTTATAACTGGAATCAGATTAAGGACTAGGCTTGGTAGTGGCTTTGGGGGACCCTACCAGGAGCTTTCTCTTTTGATTTACTTGGGTGTTGTTATTCATGGGCTTCTGAGGCATAGCTTGTTGTTCATTCTTAGGGGGAAGAATTTTCCTTAAGAAAGCCCTTTTCTTCTCTTCAAAGGACTGTTCGGGGACCGGTCCTTTGCTTCTAAGGCTGTAATTTTGTACAGGTTTGACCTTAGGATGGTCTGCCATATTGATATCAGTGATGGTAATATTGTTCTCCCCGCGGAAAATGTCAAACGCAAGAACAGAGGACCTCGGTTCTTCATCAGGGGGCAAATCTTCTTCATGGTCAGAAACATCATCCTCCCCCGCATCCCCTGGGGTCTGATCATCTAGAAGCTGATTTATTACTGCAGTCATGCTACCAATCCATTGTGGGCATGTTTTTTCAGAGTGGGCAGCCTGGTGGAAAGAGAAAAAGTTATCTTTTCCTATTTCTTCCACGTTGAGAATAGTGTTTGGGTTAGACGGAGGTTGGCTGGTGCTAGGGTTACTCTTTCTGAAAAAGGGCGTGGATGCCTTAGTGCTAGTCGCAGCTTCTATGCCCTTTCTCTTCAGGTCAGAGACTTCATTTTTCAATAGCTTGAGGGTCTTTGCTAAACTCTCAAAGTCAAAAGAATCCTTATCCTTATCCGCGGTTTTGGGTGTGGAGGGCTGACTTTTCTTCACGACTGGTTTGTGGTCATCTCTCCCTTCATGATCGAAGGCTCCTATGGAAAGCATGTCCCTTTGTATAGTAAGGGCGGCCATGTAATTTGCCGCAAGGGTGGCCCAAGCTTCACGTTTTACGAAGACAACAATATCCCAGGGGAGAGCTTTTGTATAGTAGTCTATGGTAATGGAGTCATCCAACGGCAAGTTTGGGGGAAAATTTTGCAGAATGGTAGCAAAGTGCTGATTGAAATCCCTGACCTTTTATTTCTTATGGCATTTAATGGTGCTTAACTCTGTGAGGAGCATGGAAGGGGTTTTTCCTCTGAAAATTTCTGTAAGAACGCACGATGAAATTTGTCCCATGACGTTATGGAGGCACTTGGAAGGGAGCGATACGAGGTGGCCGATTTGTTTTCAAGAGTGTGTGGAAAAAGGTGACAAGCAACGTCATTTGTTTGAACTCTCATAATTTGTAGAGAAAGATAGAAGCTGCTTATATGATCCTCGGCCAACGTGCCTTTCCTGGGGTCAAACTTGGGGAGATGCTTCTCAGGGTACCTAGGCATGTCATGGAGGGGGCCCAGAAGATATAATGGGGAATAGTCCATCCAGGCAAGTGGTTGCACCCTCCTGACATGCTCGTGGTGCCTAATCTCAGGTTTAGATTCACTCCCCATGCCTGACGCAGATGCTTCTCCCCCATGGCGAGAGTGTTCATTTTGATATCCCTCACGGTTGGCCATATTTCCGAGATATCCCCAATCATAGACAGGTGGCCTATTTTGGTTTTGATGGTGGTGCGTGGCATGGTGTCTTTGGCCACGACCTCTATCTCCCCTACCTCCATTCCCTCGGCCTCTATTGCCCTTGCCTTCATTTCTGCAGGCTCTATTTCCCTCGCCTTCATTTCCTCGGCCTCTATTTCCGTCGCCTCCGCTAGGCGAGGGGCGGACTTCGTTGTTGTTATGTTGGATTTGGTTAGGCTGAGGGTCAGGGTGGTGTTCACTCATGCCAAGTTCCTCCTCTTCGCATGCCTGGAGCTCAGGAATCAGTTCGTTATTCTATACAGCAGTGGCGAGGTCTTCAACCATCAAATTTACCAACTGAGGAATGGAACTCACCAGAGCACTGTTGCGAGTGAGGTTATCAGCAAGGGTCCTAGTGTGGGTCAAGAAATACATGATTGGGGTGTGTCACAAATCCCTGATGAGATTGCAGGCAACTGGGCGTAGGGCTCTCAATTGTGCTCTGGTGATTTCATAATATGGAGCCTCCTCCCCTTGAACATCTTCCAAAGGGGGAGGAATAGTATCATTGTTTATCACCTCCCCTTGGGGAGTTTGTGATGGAATATTGCTTGTGTGCTGGGAGGATGCCATTCAGCCCTCCTTCTAGTGCCAATTTTGTTGATAGGAAACTCTATCCGGCCAACAGCAGGGGATCTCCCGGCTTAAAAGTCACAACTAGACTCTAAACCGTTTGGAATAGGGATCCCGTCCGGGGTGTGGGTCCCGCTACCACTTAAGTCTCCTTTCCTTTGGTCTTAAAAGAACTCAATGAACCTGCGGACACACACTTATTCAAATGATACAAGATACATGATTGATGAGTTAAACACGTATATAACACTATGTGTAGCGAGACGAATAATAAAGCATAAACGCCGAAGGAAGTGTTGTTAACAACACGTCATTGGGGTCATGCTTGTAAGGTGTTTTGACCATAAAAGAAACAATTATTTATGGAAAAAAACGCCCTTCACTTCCTGAAAGATTTAAATGAAAATACAAATGCTAATAAACAAAGTCATTAACATCCATTAAGGAAGCGAAAAGAACTGAACATCATTAACACAAGTACAGAGAACTATATAATGCACAAATGATGCCATTAAAAGCACAGCTTCATTAATCAAAATATGTTTGAAACTATATAAGAAATACTCATAGTGTTCACACCGCAAAACACATCAGATCCAAAAGGAGTTTTGACAAGTATCTGTATTCATGTGCAAAAGAGTGTTATCCTTCAATACAATTCTCTCTAACTCTTGAGTCCCAAAAAAATATCCTTTTCAATCTTCCCGGAGGGAGTTTTATAGACTGAAATTTTTCCCTTTGGGCTTCCTGACTTTTCGACTGCCCAACTGTTGAGCTACACTGCGACCTGAATGAAAGCTGTGACCTGCAACCAAGTTGCGAAGTGGGACCTGCGACCCAGCTGCGAAGTGCAACCTGCGACTTGTTTCCAAATGCGACCAGAGATGTACTGCCACCTGATCATGAGGATGTGCATGTGATTGTGAGGTCAGGGGCATCAACTTGTTGCTCTTTGAGGAAGTTCTGCCAAGCCTGATAATCTGCCGCTATAGGGGAAATCAAAGGAACTTCTTCTCGCAACCGATGCAGACACTCCAAGGCGTTTGGGATTAGAGTCTCTTTTTTCTGTGTGACCTGGTTGGACAGGGAGGCAAGCTTGGTGCAGATCCAGACTGGTGTGACAACAAACTTGCCTAGGTTCTCTTGTGATGCTGCAAGATCGGAAGTGGCAACGGCTTGCTTAATGGGCTGCAAAAATGCCTGGATCTCCTGATCCACATGTCCCCATGTCTTCTCCTCGTCCAATGCACGCAGCGATGGAATGTGATGTAGGATGTTCATTGAATCGATCTTGCTGATCAGATGCTCGTACATAGACATCACCTTATCTAGGTCCTTGGATAGCTTATCTTTATACTGTACTTTAATCCGGATTTGGACCTTGGCATCTTGTGTGTGTATCCAGTCTTTCTTTCGCAGGTTTTCGAGAGCCTGGGGGTACTGCACCGTCCAATCTATCATTCTGTCCAAGGCGGCTGACGCTTCCTTCAGCTTCTCATTTCTCTGCTTGGTTTCTGTTTGGGCTCTCACAAAGGGGGAAACTATCTGTTTTATAGTAAACATTTCACCATAGACTTGCCTCATGGTGGCCTCTAATATATCTGACTCCCTTTGGACGGTGAGTGGTACTTCATTGATAGGGGTAGTTTTGTCTTGGAATCACTGAATCTCTTCTCTTAATGCTATTTTTTCCTGCTCCGCCCTTGCCACCCTCTACTATGCTTCTTGTAACCTATTCTATAGAGAGAGGATCTCTCTGCTCATTCTATTTACATTGTCCTCTGTGGCTGCAGCGAAAGTTGTGCCGGCCGATGCTATCATCACAGGGTTAGTCCTAGTGTCTAGGACTAGGTCTTTCTCTATTGCAACTATGGATGAGGTAGAAGGATTTTGTGCTGGGAATCTTCTTTTCTCCTATCAAATCTTGAAGGAAAATTGATCGTATGTGATCCGGGTAAGATCGAATACCCCCTCCTCTTGCCCTTTGTAGGAACTCACATCGGAGAGTGTGGTGCGTGTACCGACTATAGGTACCTCAAGGGGTGGTAGCTCTGTTTGTGATCCTGCGCCCTGGGGGGATACCTCGATGTTCTCTAGCATTGTGTCCTCCTCTTCTTTCATTTTCTTTTCTTCCTCTTCTTTTCGAAGGCGTTCGGCTTCTGCCTTTTCATGTTATCTCTTCTATTTGTGCTCTACTTCGGCTGTTGCTTCTAGTTTGGCTTTCCTTTTACGTTCAGCTGTTGCTGCTTGTTCTGCTTTCTTCTAGCATTCGGCTTCCACTTGATCTAATTCTTTTTTGAGTTCCTATTCCACCGTAGCCTCTGCCTCTTGTTCTTCCTTTTTTCTCCTAGCCTCTTAGTCCTACTTCTTCTTCTACTCCGACCTTAGACTCTGCTTGCGCTTATCTTCATCTTCTTTCATCTTCTTCTCCGTTTCTTGCTGGGCTTCTAGTTCTTTTTGCTGGGTAGAAGTGTTGTGCCCTGTACTAGTTCGAGGCCTTTTAGCCAGAGAAGAAGAAGCACCTCCTAATTTACGGCTCCTGTCCTCCAATTTCTGGTCATCTGGGTCTTCTTGATCGGACCATGCCCCCGGAGCAAGCTGCTTGTCTACGTTATACCAATTTCTTCTTTCATCTTTGCCTGGGCATTCTGTGTGCTGGTAGTTCCATTTGAACTTAGCCCGCTTGCAGTGATCAGGGACTATCCTTTCTAGGTCATATGTCTGGTAGTCTAAGGACCCAAGGTGGTAACTTTTCATCTCTTTTTCCTCTGCCTCTACCTCCCTGAAATCTTTGACCGTGCAGGTACCGAGAGTGAGGGGTAGCGTAGCCCACGGCTTCTTCTTACCCTTGGTCAAGACCTTGGAGAAACCGGAAGACATTTGGAAACATGCCTCTTGGATGAGCATCTTATCCATCACATATCGGGGCATAGCATGGGTGGCCTTGTATGAGCCAAAAACTCGAATTAATTTGTACTCTTCAAGTGGGAACCAATGCACCACCTTGCCCAGCATCTCCTTGGCTCGCCAAGACATGCAAGTAGTGTCTTGTCTGAACAATTTTCTATAGAGAGCTAGGATGAAAAATTGAGAGATTGGCTCTATGTCCTGCTTATATCTGGAATCCAAAAATACTTTGGCCTGTAAGTGGATTGGATAGGTATATTTTGGATCCCATTTGTGCACCCACCCCTCAAAGTGGCACCTCGAACAAATAGTTTCCAACAAGTAAGAGGCCATGTAGAATTCAGAAGGAAATCCATCATCTGGTACTAACTCCGAGGATAAGTTTGTATGAAGAGAGGTCACCAGTATGTTGGCCCAGTTGAAACAAGTGCCTTGCACCGTGACATACTCCATGAGGGTTGCCCACATGCCACTGAAGGTGGTAGCATTGGGGCGCCTGTACAATCTACAAAGCATAGTGGCCACTAATTTATACACCTTCCTAAGGCCTGCCACTGGATATTCTTGATCCTTCTTGACCTTGAATTTATCAGGCTCCTCCCACCATCCTTTTAGAGTATCTACTATGGGGACTGCATGGGCGATGGCCGAATCTTCTGTAAAGTCCTCCTCTCGATCAGGAAATGAATAGTAAACTTGAGCGTCTGAGCCTTTGAGAGTCTCGAAATCTTTTCCTTTGCTATCCTTGATTACCCAATTTTTGGCGTCAGTGTTCTGTATAATCCATTCTATCACCTCCGCACATGGGAATATAGCCGGATGGGCACCTGTATGATGGAGCTTTGACCTTTTGACCTGCATATATACCTCTCGATCAGGGAGGTCCTCTGGGAATTCCTGTCGAGTGAACTCCTGGTACACTTGGTACCAACGCATGTTGTCCCCTTTGGAAAATGTGCATAGGGTGTCTCTATAGATCGGGGGCAGGGACATTGGTATATTCGTCTCCATGTCCTTTGCTTCCAGGATCTTGTCCTTTTTCCAAGATACTAGAGGTCCCATGTTGCTTGAATATAAGGGGAAAGGGATACACTCTAAGTCTGCTTCAAATTCACCTGCCATGTTCATGAAAGAATCCCAAGACAAGAAAGATGCCATGATGATATAAAACTAGGTGCAGCTATTAGTCAATTCAACTAGGGACACATGCAAAGCTGAATTAGCGACCTGCGACTAGTTCACAGGGTCACGAAGGTCACGATGTTGATATTTTGAAGATTTTGTGACTTTGCGACCTTGCAAGAAGGTTGCGAGGTCGCTGGGTCGCTAGTTGTGGAAAATATGAGGAAGTGCGACCTTGCAACTTTGCGACCAAGTCGAGGATCACTAGAATGAAAATGCTAGAAGGTCGACGGGAGAGCGACTCTATGACCTGCGACCGGGTTGCAAGGTCGCCCAGTCGTGAAGTTGCAAGAAGACAGACTGAAGAGTAATTGGTGACCTGGCGACTCAGTGACTGGGTCGAAGGGTCGCACGGGTCGCAAGTCGCGCTAGGGCTTACCAAGGTTTTAGCGCATGCCGTGTGGAGTCTTTTTCCCTCTAACTTGAAAAATACAAGGTTAAATGGGTCAAGACAAGGCAAGGGGAGAGCTTTTGTAGTAGGATACAGGCAATGAGAGTCTGGATGGTAACTGTGATAAGGTTAGGCAAGCAGGCTAAATGTTAGAGCTAAAAGGGGGAAGCTCTAAGTGTCAAATGAAAACAATGGCCAAGACAGGGGAAATTTAAAGGCTGAGGGAAGGAGAATTAGGCAAGAAAAACCATAAAAGGAAATAGCAGGAGGAAAACGACAACTTACCTGGGAAAAGCTCGCACTAGTCTACCTGTCAGAGGCGTTTTTTTTGTATCCGTTGAATGTGCATAATGCGACCTAGCGACCTCTTATTTATAAAAAGATCGCACGTGTTGACAATTAATGAGGTCACAGGTTTGCATGACACAGTGATCTAAGGGAGGTGCGACCTTGTGACCTTGGAACCTCAGGGTCATTCCGTCACCAGATCGCGAGATCACAATTTTCAAGAATTCAGAAATTTGCGACTCAATGACTTAACCCTCCTAGCACTTAACTTTTCTTTATGCTCAAGGGGCTCCAAAAAATTTTAAAGTGTGAATTTTTGGAGGGTGTGTTAGAGGCTACAACAGAGAGGTAGAGAAGGGTAATAGAGGGAGAGGGAGACACAAATATAAAGGGGGGAGAGATAGGAGAGAGGGAGGAAGATAGTGATAGTAATGGATGGCAGAGAGAGAGAGAGAGAGAGAGAGAGAGAGATGGAGGAATATAGAGTGGGGCAGCTGAGAAAGGGAGTGAAAGGAAGGATGAGAGAGAGGATTTGAGAGAGAGGAGGAGAGATGGAGGGATAGAGAGATGGATTTGGAGGGGGAGAGAGGGATGGAAGAAGAAATACATAGAGAGTGAGAAGTGGAGAGAGAGAGGGAGTGTGTCTATTTATGGGTGAGATAAATAGACAAATAAGGATAGATGGGGATAAGGGGGAAGAGAAGGATATAGGAGGAGAGAGGGATGGATATAGTCACATAGTTGGGGAGAGAGAGAGAGAGAGAGAGAAAGAGAGAGAGAGAGATGGGGGAAGAGAGAGGATTGGAGGGAAAAGAGAGACAGAGAGAGAGAGATTCATGGGCAAAGAGAGAGGGAGGTATGAGAGAAAGGGAGATAGAGGAAGGATGAGAGAAAGTACTAGAGAGAGAGGAGGAGATTTATGGTGGAAGAGATAGGGAGGTAGGAGGGAGAGAGAGGAAGAGATAGAGTGTTGACATGTGTTGTCCTTGATGGAAACCTACTTGATGAAGTAAGATTGTTGGCAATATGATGTAGAGTGTTGTTGATGCAGAGTGTTGTCCTTGATGGCAACCTACTTGATAAATTTGATGGCAACCTACTTGATGAAGTTGTCCTTGATGGAAACTAACTTGATGAGTTGTCTTTGGATGGAAACCTACCTGATGAAGTTGTCCTTGATGGAAACCTACTTGATGAATTGCCTATGATAAGCAACCTATGTGTTAAATATGTAAGGATGATGTATCTACAGATCAGCTTAGAAGTAACAGAAGAAAGGAATTCCAGTAAGTGCCAGAGTAATGATGAATAAATCATGTCACAGAGTATACGCGGATTTGTAAAGGAAAAGTAGCGTATGTACGCGGAAATGTACGTGACAAGTCGCGTATGTCCTTTTGCGCTCCAAGATTAGAATACCAAGGGGCATTACCATGGTATTGGCCCATAGTATTGAGTGCTGGATTATCCATTTGATCCTATCCAGGAATACCATCGGAAGTTGTGTGCTTTTGGCTCATGGTATTGGTAAAAGCTAAAACTATTTAAGGAGAAGAATATCATAGTGCAAGGGTGTGCATGTGTCTCGGTATTGAATGAATACTTCACTCTAAAGTATATTTGCATGGAACAGGTTATATTTCATTAATAGATCTGAACATATAATGCACCTATGAATACAATGATGGATGAATAAAATGATGAAGAGGGATCTCTAGATCTGAAATGACCATGTATTGTCTAGATCTGTTTATGAAATGTTTATATCTGTGATCTCGCGAATATTTGTTGAAGTAAAGGAGGAAATCTGATTTATCTGTTCTGAAGAGCTGCATAGTCCTGAAAAGTTATAGATCTATACACAGGTTTGCTTCAGAAAAAGCGTGTATGGAATTTGATATTAGTTTTGAAATCTGTGCAGATGTATACGCAAGTTTGTTTCTGTTAAAGCGCATATATACAC
This sequence comes from Pinus albicaulis, assembly GCA_034641835.2. NCBI lineage: Eukaryota > Viridiplantae > Streptophyta > Pinopsida > Pinales > Pinaceae > Pinus > Pinus albicaulis. The sequence continues at coordinate 211,930 of JAXQQM020084253.1, forward strand.
AGGTTCAGTCAAGTAAAAGCACGTATGGAATATAGGGTTTTGCTAAAGTATGTGGATTGAAATGTCTGATTAGTTTTATTGTTTTACTGCTATCTTTCAATGATGTATTCACACAGATCTGGGTTGTTTGAATGTTTATTATGTTGTTGATTATGTTGATAATAGATCAAGTTGTTGGTTGATTGGTTGATGATTCAATAAATGAATTGATGGGGTTATAAGTTTCAGTTTGATATATGTTGAGCTTAAATGTGTGGAGTGGGTCCAGTATGAAAATCTGATGAAAAGTGGATTACAAGGTATCTTATGTGGAAGTTGGTGGATCCAGTATGAAAATTGATGAAACGTGGTCCGTTGTGGTGCTGAGGGTCGAAGCCTTCAGTGAGGGGGTTGTAGCTCCCTTCCAATGGTAGCTGGTAAACGAGAGCATGGGGTAGTAGCTCCCTTCTAGGAGAGGCTGGTAAACGAGAGCAGGGGGTCGTAGCTCCCTTCCAGGAGAGGCTGGTAAATGAGAGCAGGGGGTTGTAGCTCCCTTCTAGGAGAGGCTGGTAAACGAGAGAAGGTTGTAGCCTTCTGCAGGTGGGTGCCTGCGTGTTGGTATGAGTCTGCTTCAGTACATGGTTGTAAGAAGTTTTCTTTATAATAAATATTGAAGACAGAGACGAAGGCAACGATGGTTTTCTCCCGAATTGGGTTTCCACCTTAAATCCTGGTGTTCATGTGTGTTGCTTATGTGTGATGATTTATTCTATTCTTACTGCACATGTTTACTGCTTACTAAACATATAATGAGTGAGTGATGCAATGATCTAAGTAAAGAATTATCTACATAATGAGATCTCTGGTAATACGCAAGTTTGATTAAGGATATTCTAGTGTATACGCGAGTTCTGTTCAATAAATTAGCGTATGGGTTTTAGGAAAAAGAAAAAGTAAAAAGTTTCCAGTCAGCTCTAAATACTGATTCACCCCCCCCTCTCAGTATGTTTCCCAACAATTGGTATCAGATCAGGTCCTTCTGTAGAAGCTTGATCACTTGAAGGAGATCCGTCACAATGGGAAGAAAGCAAAAGAAGAAGGCTACTCAAAGAAATGAGATATCTCAGAAAACATGTGTAGCAGAAAATGAAGAAGATGAAATAGGTATTGATTGTTGTTCTTGTGATTCACTTCCTTATGTAAGCAATGGTGAAGATAGTGAAAGTAATGTTAAGGGTCTAGAAGCAAATCTCAAGATTAATGATTGGGATCAATTTAAAAGGAAGGAATCTATCTACAAAGATATGATCTCTAGAATGAATGGACAGATAGAATCAATGAAGGGACAGATAGAAATATATTAAAGACTACAGGATGAAGTAACTGTTCACAGTGAAGGACTTGAAGTAGAAATCATCTCTCTGAAAGCAGATCTCGAAGCATCAAATAAGAAGAATGAAGAACTTCTACAAACATTTGAAGAACAAGAAAATGGGTTGAAAGAAGAGATTTTAAAATTGAATGATCAAGTAGAAGAAGGAACAAGGGTCGAAGAAAGTATGAAGAAGCAATGCCAAAGATTGGATGTTGAGGTAAAAATTTTAAAAGGTAAATTAGAAGAAAAAGATAAACTCTTGAGGTTTCAAGATATTACTAAGATTCTGGACAATATTCTTAGTAGTCAAAGGTCTCCTTCTATGAAATTTGGTCTTGGCTTTCATGAAACTGTTAAAGGAGAATCTAGTTCACAAGAAAGTTCTAAAGATTCAAAGGATATCAATGCAAAACCTGAAGTGTTGATAGAAACAAAAGATCAACCGACAATCATGAACTCTCAAAAGAAATCATTCCCTCCTAACTATAGAGGCAGCAATCGATTCTCTCCTTTGATCAACAATGTTGAATTCTTTAAATGTCACAATTATGGGCATGTTGCAGCCAATTGCAGAAGCAGATCATTTCAGTCACAAACAAATAGATTCTACTCAGAAAGGTACTCAGGTTTCTTTAAGGGATATTGTTTTTCATGCAGCAAGTTTGGCCATAAAGCAACTGATTGCAATAGAAGAAAGAATAGAAAAACACATTATGATCCCTATGCTTAATTTTCTAGTCACGTAAGATGTTATGCTTGTAACAAGTATGGACATGTAGAAAAATAATGCAGGATGAATAGATCTGAGAAATTGGATAATTTCCAGCACACAATAAGAAATTTCAAGCAAAGTTGGAAAAGGAAGGAGGACCAGTCAAAAATGTAGGAGATAATAATCCTACTACAGTCATCCACTTCTAAAGCTTACTTTTCATAATGACTGCAGGGATGACATGAGATACATTATAGGAATCTGTAATGTATCATCACAGGGGGAGAAATGTATGATGATTCCCATGGTTGGTTTGGTAATTCTTGCTGTGTTTATTTCTGACAGTGCATCTGATGTGACAAGAAAAGATAGGTACAGGTGGTACAAATTCAGGGGGAGATGAAGTTGTGAAAATTTTCTGTATTTCACCTTCCATATGCAGGTTTCGTAAACTAAAGCCGCGTATACACGCGAGTTCCTTTGGAGACAGAAGCGTATGCTTTTCTGTTAAGGAAAACAGTGAGATGGCTCAAGAACAGGAGCACAGGTTCAGGGGGAGTATCAGTTGAATTACTAATGATTGCATTGTTGGCATTGTATCTGCTTATTCCTTATTTCTCGTAATACTCATATGATGATGAAATGATACATGGTTTCTTGTGATGAGATTATGGATGAACCCTAATTGCTTTTTTGCTGAAGAGTATCTTTTGTTTTCACACATGGATGAGATGGAAGTCTTCTGATTCAGAGATAAGGATAGATCATGCAGAGTTTGTTGCTGATGACTTTTGACACGGTTGAGATCTTATATACATAATTCCTACACATATTACATAATGATTATGAAATAAAGATAAATCATGAAGCTCTTGGTGATAACAGATCACATGGATGATTGCTTGTCACATATTGTCTATTGAAGAAGTTGTTCTGGTATGATAATTCCTCTTGGGAAGAATATGTTGATGCTGCAAAGAGCCTGAAGGCTTCGTTACTGATTTTCTTATGCTACAACTGTTGGATGTCACTTGAAAACACAACTACATTGTCCTATCTTTCTTCTCTCATATATTCTAGGGAAGCATTCGAATATCTCAGACAGAAGTTGTGAGTAGTCTCTACCATGAACAAGATCAGATCTGCTTAAATTTAGAAATTAAATTGGATACGCGGATTTCGTGAAGGACAGTTGCGTATATACGCGAGTTTATACACAGAAAACTGCGTATGGGTGTCTGCTAACAAAATGTTTCCTGGATCAGCATTCTTCAGCACAGCTACAGTGTTGTTTTTTATCTCTGGTGGTGTTCCATTTCTCATAATTCTATTTCACTCTATGATGTTTCTTGATAAAGATGCCTTGATGATTTGTTGTTGAAAGTGTTCAGGATGCACAGGCTAAGGGGGAGCATTGGTCTTGTGGAAAGGATGCATTGTTGTCATTCTCATTATTTGCTGTGATCTGATCTCATGTTTGAGATTCTTTGGTCTTCATTGTATACGTCATTTCTGTAATTTGATGAGAAGGTAATGTTAAGATATATGATGTAAAATTGTAATATTCAGTCATGTAAGGACTTCTTCATTTCTTGTAAACCCACTTTGTTGGGTATTGTTGAAGCCTGGAAAATCTCTGCTTCAAACATCGGGGAAAACCACCCGGTCGGGACCTTAAGACAGTTCCTTTTCCGTTTGGTATGGTGGCTCCAACTGGATTTAAAGGACCAGTTTCCTTATAACTAAATGGATTGGTTTGGATGGGTGGAAATGGGACTAAATTAAATGAAATAAAACTATATAATTTAAACTAAATACTGGTAAAGAAATTCTAACACTAACCCAGGTAATTATATGTGAATACAACTTAAGATTGTTCCAATTTAACAATAACCATGAAAATGTATTATTATTTAAATTGAAATGTGCATAAACAAATACAGATAACTCTGTTTAAGAAATTAAACAGAGTTGTATTAACATATTGCATTCATCATTGTATACCATCTATATACACTTATGAAAGATAACTTTTCAATTATACTCAGAAATGATATATAAAAGGAAGCGTTGTGAAAACAAATATATATAAATGATAGCAATTTTAAAGAGAATATCATAAGACAAAAGAAATCAACAGTGAAAGGATAGAAATACCTCATTCATCTTGAAGACTTTCAAATGCAATGTGATACTCTAATCCAGTAACTCTGATGCAAAATCAAATTCCAAGGTACAGAAATGTAACACTTCAAAGATAATTCCACATGAAAATCACCAGATGTGATCCTTTTTAAAAATATATAAGACAATGGAGTACAGAAATGCAATCTCCAAGTCAAAAATATTAAGATCCAGGACCCTTCTCTAAATGCATGAGAAGGGTTTAAATAATACTTAGCTAAATCTAAAAATAGTCTTATTACAAAAATTAAGGATTCGGTTCAATGAACGTCCTTTTCCTAGGCTAAAATACAGTAAAATTAAAACTAAATCTAACTATCTATGAACTTGTTCTTTAAACTTGCAGGCATCTAGCATAGTTTTGAGAAGATGCGGTTGACTGACTTCAGAATTCAACTGTCCTGAAAAGACAGAGTCGGCAAGCGTAGGAGCAATCTTCTCTGTAGCATTGATGATACAATTAAGCGCACTATGCTGACTGTGTGGCTTCACCAAGTACATCCAGTATGAGTCCCAATTCAATCTTGTCAGCCCTTGGATAGATTTTGCTCTTTCTTCTGCCTTTTGCCTCCATTCTGTTTGCAGTTGATTTGCCTATGGGAGATATCCTGGAACAGTTTCAAGAATCAAATTAGCTTTGTGTAAATTGTGATTTACACAATCAGTAAGAATTTTTTCCGCTGTAGCCACCTCCTCTGCTGCCTTTTCTGCCCTTCTGATTTGTGCATTTTCCTCTATTTGAGCTTATTGCTCTGTTATTAATTTTGCAATTTTAACTTGATTTTTCTTCGTCATTTTCTCATATCATACTTTAGCCAAAGTAGTTTCGTTTTTTATCGATTTGACCTTTCGCAGTAATTTTCCTCTGTGCCGAACACGCTCCACATATTTTTCCTTACTCAGCATGAAGTGCCTTGAATTTGGTCAATCTTTCCTCATTTTTTCTTATAGTTATTTCAAGTCTTCGTCAACTCACGATTTTTCTCAAGAAGAGCTTTATGTTTCTTTGAGAACTTTTGACCTCCAACAACTTCTTCAGTAACTTCTAAAAGCTCTATAGAGGATAAATTTTGGCAAACTTACATACCTTATCTTGTGGTAGAAACTGCGTCAATTTGCCCACTTGGATGTTTGAACTTGTGAACAGCATCTAAAACATCCTTTTTTGGTACTGTCCACTCGTGTTTATTTTTCTTCAATGGCTCATCTCTTTTGGTCCATTCTTGTGTGCATTCTGACAAATTTGCATGTTCTTTGGCAAATTCTTTCATAACTTGCTTATTATAAGGCGCATGAGGTTTCGGCAACTTATACATCAGCCTCACTTCTGTGGAGAATGACCCGATTAGCTCTTCAGATGGAGTTTTAAATTGCCTGTCTGAAATATCAGTGCTGTCCAGTACCCATTTTACCATGTCCGTATATGGGAGAATCCTTGGCCTTGCCGCTATTCTATGCAGAAATGAGCAAGCCAGTTCTCTAAGGGTTGCCTCAGACGTATTACTGGAACCCGTTGTAGCTACAACTTTCATCACCACAGGATTCTCTTCCTCTAACAGATTATACATTCCTTCCCAAGTGGATATACCGGCATCCTTATTACAAGCGGTGTTTGCATACAGCGAAGCCATTTCTCTGCTTTCAGAACTTGAGCTCTTCTCCTTCTTACCCATAGTGTTTCGTGAAATCTTTGTATAGACGTTTGCTCCTTCGTGCCTGCATTTTACGAGTAAATTAGAGTAATGGAATAAGAAAGGTGATGAGACTATTTTAAATGTGAAAGTGGATGAAATATAATATTTTAATCATGAAACGACTTTCAATCCAAACACAATCTCATTTACCATTAATAATCAATCCAATCATTTAATTTAATCATTAAAGCACATAACAGATTTGATATATGGAAATATTGCCTTTGGACAACGTGCCTACATGAATCTGCGACATTGCGATCTGCGATTTGCTGCGCAATATCGCAATATTACAAAATGAAGCCGTCGCAGTTATGTAAAATAGCGCAAAAGCAGAAATTGCGCAATAGCGCAAAAGCGCACATTGCAAATCTCGCAAAAGCGCAAAATTGAAAATACCACAAAAGGTATTCATTAATCACTTCTGTTTTCTGCGCTATGCGATCTGCGACCAATACGTTTATTGTATAAGCTTTTGGGGATCGCATTATCGCAAAAGTGCAAAATCGCATTTTCATTTTTATAAAAGATATATACCATTTTGCTATGGATGTGCTATTTTGTTTAAAGAGAAATTTTATCGTAATCTATCATAAACTTAAGTGTTTCTTAATGTTCTTTCTAAGGGATTTCTATAAGTTTATGATAGAAAGTTTTATTTGAAAAGGCAAACAAATCCTAATTGATTTTTTTGGATTTTTTAACTAAGGGTCCCCATTTATTTAGTATTATTACTAATATTAAATAAAAAGGGGGGTTATTGCTGGTCACAACAATTGGCGATTCACTGAAAGAAACAATTATCTCTGAAAAAATAAAATGAACACTATATCTTTAGTAAGTAAATATTTTTAAAGATAATGAAAACTATCTTAGGATAATTCAAATAAAATGTAACTATGAAAAAAGAAATAAAAATCATTTCATAATTTCTTTCTAATTCCTTAAGAATAAAAAAATTTTGGGTTATCTCAAGCTTTGATTAGTGTTAATAATGAAGTAAGTGGTTCTCTCCAAGTCTTGGTTTTATAATATACTCTATTTTCATAGGTATTGCCTCTACTGCCAGCAAACATTCATAGTCTCGACAGGGTTACCTTTAAACCATTAACCATTCATTGTCCCATCCAATTAAAATTATGAATTTTTAAAAGATAAATTCATAAGACCTATTATCTCATGTTTTTGTCTTTTATTTATTTTTATTTTAAGAGCCATTGTTCTGGTTTGGCAGCCAGTTAATAACAATGCCATTCACTAGTTATAATTAAACTGAACAAGCTGGCTCGTGATGAGACCCCTTGTCTTACATTTATAAGCCATTACCCTGTTTTGGTATGTAGTATTGGTAATGTCAGTTTTATTACTCCTTATGAACATGGTAAGTCGGCTCATAATGAGACCTCTTATCTCTTTAAATTTCCAAATTTCTTAGAATTACATTCTAAAAAATCACAACTTAAATGGATGGGGTGAAATAGTTTTATCCTTAAGAATTAATGGATGACAATTTTCAGAGTTTTTTTAAGTTCCAAAACTTTGAAAAAATATTTACTTTGATAGATAACCTTTCTCTGCTTAATAAACTTATGATGATTTACATTCTTCTCAAGTTTTCAAAATATCATGTAAATGATTGAAATAATCTTTCAAAGTTTAACATCTTATTTTAAACTATTCAAAAACTGTGATCATTACTTTAAAAATTCTTATTTACACAAAATAAATATTTATAATATTTTTCCGAAGAAATTTTCTTAAATAGTAAACAGTCAATCAGAGACTTATTAACAACCTTTATTTGCAAAAACAAAAAAAAACAATCAAAATTCTGCAGAAAGGAATATGTACAGTTAAGAAGGGGTTACCTCCTTATGAAAAGAATTTCTTCAAGATAAGCCCATTTACAGGAAGAGATTCTCTCTTACCTGTTAGATCTTGGAGTATGAATGTATTTGAGCCTATCTTTTCAATGATCTAAAATGGTCCAAGCCACATTTTCTGAAACTTGGTATGTTTACCTTTTTCTTCGTGTGCTTTATCCCATTTCAGAACAAGATCACCAATTGACAAAAATTTTGAGCCGGTAGAACTTGCATCAAAAGAAGATTTTACAAGTTGTTGATGTTTTTCATGAGTAATTTTTGCTTTATTCCTATCTTCTTCTAGTTTAAGGGTTGATCATATCTCAATTGAATGGATGAAGAATGATTTTCTTCAATAAATTGCACTAGGGCTAATGATGGAAGAGTTAAATTTGATGGTATCACAGCTTCTTTTCCATAAACCAGATTGAAAGGTGAAGTCCCTATTGAAGCTTTTTCAGTGATACGATCAGCCCATAATGCAAAGATTAAAGATTTGTGCCAATTATTTTGATTTTGATCAACGGTCCTTTTAATGATTTTGATAAGATTTTTATTAGTGGATTCAGCCAAACCATTACCTTGTGGATAATAATTTGCTGAATATTTTAATTTAAAACCTCTATTGACTGCAAATTCTATTAAACTATTTCCAGAGAAGTAAGATGCATTATCAAAGACAAGAGCTTGAGGTACACCAAACCTGGTTATGATGAATTGATCTATGAAATCAATAATTGCATCAGAATTGGCTACCTGCAACAAGATTGCCTCTATCCATTTTGTAAAGTAATCAGTTGCAGTAAGGATGTACTTGTGCTGTTTGGAATAATGAGGTACTATCTCACCAATGATGTCAAGCCCCCATTGTTCGAATGGTTGCTCAATAGTCACTGGTTGCAAAGGAAAAGCTGGTTTCCTTTGTCTTCCACTTGCAGTTTGACAAATTTGGCACTTCCTTGCGTAATCATGCATATCTTTAAAAAGGGTAGGCCAATAATACCCAGCACGAATTATTTTGTGAGCTGTGGTATCACCTCAAAAATGACCTCCTGCTGGTCCATCATGCAATTCCTGCAAAACCTTTTCAGCTTCAGTCTTTTCAAGACATCTTAATAAAATTGAATCATTATTTTTTCTAAATAACACATTATCAATGATCTCATATTTAATAGCCTTTAACCTTAAAGCGCGTTTACTCTTATAGCTGAGATTAGAAGGAGCATACCCATTTTTCAAGTAATAGATAAGATCAACATACTGAGATTCAGAATCTGTAACATTTATCTGACTTACTTGAATATCTTGATTTTCTGGTATATTATGAGCTCCTGCCAATAATCTACAAAAACCTTGTCCTCTAACAATCTTAGCTGGTTTAATATCAATATCATATTCTTGCAAGGTTGTTACCCAATTAGCTCTCTTTTCTCCTACTTCTTTTTGAATTAATAATTGCCTCACTGCAGAGAATGGGACAATGATTTTTGTATGTGTTTTCAAGAGAAAAGGTCTAAAATGTTTGATTGATTTAAACACGGCAAAGGCTTGTTTTTCAACATCGAAATAATTAAGCTCAGCTCCTTGCAGATTTGAGCTAAAGAAAGAAATTGGTGCTTCGATTTCATGATCATTGAGTTGTGTTAAAACGGCTGCATAGGATGTTTAAGTGGCCAGAGTATACAAAGTAAAATCTTTAGAAAAATCTGGGGTATTCAATGCTGGTGCATTAATGATCGCTTGTTTGATTGCCTCAAAAGCTTCTTTTTCTTTATGCATCCATTTGAATATTGAATTCTTCTTGATCATATTTTGCATATGTAAAACAATAAAAGAAAAATCAGGAATAAATCTTTTAACAAAATTGATCTGTCCAAGAAATGATTGCATGGATTTTTTGTTATGAGGTAAAGAAATATCAGAAATTTCTTTCACTCTATCTGGATCAATATATATACCATCTTTTGACACAAAACATCCTAAGAGTTTTCCTTCATCTAAAGCAAAGAAAGATTTCTTTGGATTTAAGGCACTACTACATTTGGCGGAAATTCCGACACCTGTTTCCGACGCTTTTGACCAAATGTCGGAAATTTTCCCAAATTTTTTCCATCCCGCCCGAAACCGTCGCTATACCGACGTCTATAGAAAAGTGTTGCAATACCGACACTTAAAAAAGTGTCGCAATTGCGACGTTTAAAGGAAGACGTCGCAATTGTGACACCATGGCCCAAAGCGTCGCTATTCAGACGACTCTAAACGTCGCAACTGCGACACAATGTCTAGGTGTCGCCATTGCGACGTTTGGAGGCACCGTCCTAATAGCGACGCCTTTTCCGCCGTCGGTATAGCGACAATTATTTTCGCGCTACATAAAAATACCAAACTTATATGGGCCCTACATAAAAATTCGAAACTTATATGCGCGCTACATAAAAATGTTTCGTATTTGTCGCAATAGCTACGTTTGATATCACACGCGCATTCGCCCTCTGCTCTTGTAGAACAGCATTTGCCCTCAACATTCGTGCTCAGCTCTTGCAGAACAGCATTTGCCCTCAGCATTCGCCCTCAGCGTTCGCCCTCAGCTCTTGCAGAACAGCATTCGCCCTCAGCTCTTGCAAAATGGTAAGTTCTTACTGCAGGCCCTTCCTCCTATAGTAGGGTTGACTCTATTTGGGTTTTTTTGGTCAATTCCATTGGATTGTGTTAAGCTATAGGGTTCTCTCTAGATGTCAAGAATAAAGATTCAATACCCTCTATTATCTTCATCACCCAATACAAGATTTAAATTTTTCCCAAAGAAACGCTTATTAATTTGGCAGCCATTATTTCTCCCTGCTTTAAAAACCCTACATTTAAATGAAAGCAAGCATTGCATTTCAACTACAAAAATCTATTAGTGTTCAAATGTACATGTGTGCTACATTAACGTCTGATATCACGCGCGCATTCGCCCTCCGCTCTTGCAGAACACCATTCACCCTCAGTTCTTGCAGAACAACATTCGCCTTCAGCATTCGCCCTGAGCTCTTGCAGAACAACATTCGCCCTCAACATTCGCCCTGAGCTCTTGCAGAAGAGCATTCGCCCTAGATTCGCCCTCAGCTCTTTCAGAACAGCATTTGCCCTGCATTCACCCTCAGCTCTTGCAGAACAGCATTTGCCCTCAGCATTCGCCCTCAGCATTCGCCCTTAGCTCTTGCAGAACAACATTCGCCCTCAGCTCTTGCAGAACAACATTCGCCCTCAACTCTTGCAAAATGGTAAGTTCTTACTGCAGGCCCTTCCTCCTATAGTAGGGTTGACTCTATTTGGGTTTTTTTGGTCAATTCCATTGGATTGTGTTAGGCTGTAGGGTTCTCTCTAGATGTCAAGAATCAAGATTCAATACCCTCTATTATATTCATCACCCAACACAAAATTTAAATTTTTCCCAAAGAAACGCTTATTAATTTGGCAGCCATTATTTCTCCCCGCTTTAAAAACCCTACATTTAAATGAAAACAAGCATTGCATTTCAACTACAAAAATCTATTAGTGTTCAAATGTACATGTGTGCATCACTTTTGTAGGGTATTCCTTTTCTACTTTCACATTATCCAAGAATGTGTGCAGTATAGTTCATATTTTTTGTGATTTAGATTATCTTGAAAAAGGAAAGGTAAATTATTTCCCATGGAAAAAGAAGGTTTTCCCTTTTTATAGGTTGTTTGGACTTACGTGGAAAATTTTATGGTATGCCTTTCATATTATGTAGTTTAAATTTGAATTAATAGATTATTCTACATGAAAATATAATTACCTATGTGATGCCCTTCAGCACTAATTAAAATTATAGGGTTTCAATTTCCTAAACTCTAACTCATCTGATGCTAAATTCTAGGTTCTCATTGGTGGATCACTCTTCCATTGATTTCCTTTCCCTCTGGATCTTGTCATACTTTAAAAGTCATCAATGATACATATATTATTTCGGGTATCCCAAAAGGCTTTATAGTAGAACATATTGTGAAGTTTTTTTGACACTTGAGGATTCTTTTTAGAACTGCAACGCGGTCTATGCTATTGAGTTATATATCAAGCAACTTGTCCTTAATAACCACACTATGAGGTAGGTTCAACCAGTTTGAACTTGTTGGGACATAGCATATGAAGTTGTGTGATGAGTCCATATCACAGGTCTATTATGGTGAAAAAAAGTGAAGACACGTAATGATAGTTATTATGTTAACATTACTAGAAACATTTTCGAAATTATCCATGCTATCAAGATGTCAAAATTCCAGGCATTAGGTGTCAATACTCGTAGCTAATAGATAATAATAATAATATAAAAAAATCACAGCTTTATTCTTGAAATATGATTGTTACACATTGGTAACCTAGTTCATGAGTTACTATCACCCAAAGATTGCAAAACAAACTTAAAATATAAATTAAACCAACATGATAATCCAACTAAGGGTTTCTCGACAAAATCATGCCATAACCTGGCATTTTAAAACCCAAATTTGAATCCATCATAAGTAATACAATGCAAACTCAGATGGATTTTCAATGCATGTTTGCATGCTACACTTATTCTCTGTCTAGATATCATTTTTTAAATGGAACCATTAGTCAAGCCCAGAGTCCTTTTTATGTGAAAAATTTCAGCTCTATTTGAGCTCTTTTTTGCTCCACCACCTCCATAAACCAGTGTTACACGGGGTCTCGCCCCCCACCTAGGGGTCTAGATTCCTCGCCCCCTCGCACTCCGGGGTCTTGGGGACTTCTAGGGGATGTTTCCCTCACGCCCCCTCACGTCCCCTCACCGCCCCTTTTAGTTTATGGTTTCGTGTTAAAATTTGATGTGCCACTTAGCATATTTGAGAATCCAAGTGATTCTGATTCGGATGGTGACATGGTTGATCTTGATATATTCGTGCAGAAGTTGGATGCAGAGACTAGTGGGGCATTAACTTGAGCATTTATGCTCATTTATCATTATGATGATATCATTTGATATTCATATGTTATGTTTTATGTTTTATGTTTCAGACATAACTTATTTGCGTTTAAGTTTTATGTTTCGGACTTGAGTTGTAAACTTCAGTTAAACTCTATTTTGAATCTTGATATAATATGTCATATGATATCTTAAACTTTATTTTCATTGTACATTGTTAGTAGTTACATTAATTATTATATAGTTACAAACTTACAAACTTACATGCATGATTGTATGATGTATGTTTTAACTTTTAACTTTAAAATTTGTTTCAATTATATGATTCATCATTCATCGATTTGTAATTTTATCATTTATGATTTATCTTTCATGATGCAAGTGTATGATGACTGTATATAGATTCCTTGCAAAAATATAGTTACATTTTAAATATTAAATTTTATAATTTTTATGACCCCGACGTCCCCCCACGTTTCCTGAAAATTGGTAGGGAGCTTTTGCATAGGCCGCTCCCGCGCTCCCTCGTCCCCTCGCTCCCACCTCCAGGGGACTTGGTGGAACATTGCCATAAACATATGCAAACATATATCATGATCTTGGAATTCCATTACCTATGTATGTGCCAATGTTCCATAATCTTGCCCCATCATCAATTTAAGAAATTTCCATTGAATATCAAATTATGGAGGGGGGGAACTTTTTGCTGCAACATTTGGCTCAAAATCAGGGACCATCTTCATATGAGGTGAATGAGAACTATAGAAATTTGAAGAAGTAGATTAGTGCCTTTTCCTCTGGCCATGGAGTCATATACAGTCATCCATCACAAAAATTTGTCTTTGTTCATTCTCACCTTGAAAGTTGCAAAAATTCATGCCCTAATTGAAACGACACTAAATTTGAAAGATATAATAAAATGCAAGCTAGAAGTGCCCTATTAATACAAAGGGAAAACCTTCCTACCTACCCTAACTGAGATAAATTTTGATTGAATAGGAAACATGATATTGCCAATGGAGTTGATCCAACAACTTGTTAAATTTATGGGACTAAATCATGCATTTGATTTCCAGGGAAACATGCGCATGAAGAGAAAAAGAGCAGAATTAATGGAAAATTCATACATGCCACTTATAAAAACTACACCGAAAGGTCAAAAAATACTTAAGGCCTTAACTTAATTTGAATCCAAAAATGACAAAATAGGATTAGTGAAAACACAAGAGTGGTGTGGGTGAACAACATAAATAAAAAGTGAAGATACCTTTCCCCAAGATGCCTTTGTCACCGTTGTATGAAAACATGTTTTCCTTTCCCTTTATACATGCAAGTGAATGCATTATGGGTATGGTGTTTTCCCGGAATAGGAGAAGCCTACTTAAATATATCATTCGTGGATTGAATGTTTGGGTGCCTTAATGTGCAATGACATGTTTCCAGGACTGAATTCAATGCAAGGCATATTTGAAACTCTAACTCTGTCTTTCGGTGTCTTATTAGAAATTATTTCAGTTTTCATTTTTTGTTTTCAAGTTAGATATTGTTTTCAAGTTTTTACATTTATAATTTTATTGCAATGTGGCAGACTGATGAGAGCAGTGCAGGAACAACCCAGAGACGGGATGATCGCGAAAAGAGGCCAGCGGAAGAACATGTAAAGTGCCAGCATTGCTCTATCTTCAAGTATTTTAGTTATTTACATAATTGAAATAATATTAATTTTGTTCAAATATGCGGACACCTAGCCATGGTACGCCTGATGATTCCCTCTTTGAGGAAGAGCTTTCTTCATCCCTATCTCCAGTGTTCTTGTTGCAAAAAAAGGCACGAGATGCAAGGTCGAAATTTAATGCTTTGATAGACGCGCCTCAAACACCTGAAACAGAAGAGAGGATACAACATCTTATGAGGCAGCTAAATAGATATCAGGTAATAATAAAAAGTCAAAAGGATATTTTTTTTTGTTCTGCATGAGATGAATTGTGATAGTTTGATTTTTAATTTTTACATTGACTAAACTAACAAAAAGTTCTTTTGTATGTAGCGTTTTCTGGCATTTGCTGAACCCGGTGTTGGTGGTAGTGGGACACAAGGGCAAGAGATTGCCCAACAACCCTCCCGTACACCTTCTACTCCTTTAGGTGCTAGCCAAGAAACACACCCTGCCCAAGCTGACACCCAGCCAACTGCTGAACGTGTTGGCAATGATGAGGCTGATATGGCTAGCTACATTATTGCGTTTCCTGGAGCTACACGTGTCAGCTCCACAGGGACCATTAATGGCACGTTGTTGGTGAACGATGAGGGTGTCCCTATAAAGCATGTAGAACTCCCAGGTAAATTTTAATATTTTAACTATTTCATGTACTTTATCTAAAACATATTTATCATGATTTTTATTTTTAAATTAATGATAATATCTTCTTTTTCTTTTGGTTTTATTCTGTGTAGGAAACAATGAGTTCTACGGGATTCTGGAGAGCCATGCGTTGGTAATTTTTGGCCCAACCATACGTACAGGGTGGAATTCCCAGAATTCCAACCTGAAAAAAGAACTTCTAGATTATCTAGAAGCCATTTTTGGGGTCGGCACATTTGACAGAAAAGCGGTGGCTCAGGTAGCCGGCAAATATTTGAAATATACCAGGGACACCTATAGGACGCAATTGCAATTTAACCCTAGATATGAGCGTCCTCTCGCGGTTTCAGAGAGTGAGTGGAGAGCACTCATCCATGACGGAAAAGAGAAAAGGGCAAAGAAAGAAGGAAAAATGCCAACTGGACCCGCAAGGTAAATTACAACTTTAATTCAATAGCTTTAATTTTCTTTATGTCTAAAATAAAAGTGTGCTACGTCATATCTGACTTCAATCTTTTCATGCTAGGTTGCCTGACACCTCAAAGGCAACCAAAGGTAGGATTGAGAAAAAGGGCCATCACAAGCTCGGCTAGGGTGGCTACTTGAAATTAGCTATAAGAATTGTAATTAAGTAGCTAAACATCTTATAATTAATTGTATCGCCTTCCAACGTTTTTGTAATCCTATCAGATATGATTAAAAATACACAATCATATATAATGTAGGGTGATGACTTTGGAACAATAACTACAGAGGAAGATAAAAATATTTCTTTCTGTTTTGGCTATCAAGCTGTAGTTGAACGTCGCAGAAGCTTGGGGCAGGTCCCAAGATCTACAATGCCTGATAAGGTAAACCATTAACCTTACAATATTTTTGTTTTCGTCCATAAATTTAATGTCTAACAACTTTGTTTAAATAAGGGGAGCAACACTACCGACGAGGTAAATAACCCAATTTTAGAGTCAGATGTAGATGATCCTCTGTGCAACCTGATCATTGTAGTGGGGACCAGGCCGACAATGCTGCTATCAGTGAGGGCCGTGACGGTAATTAATTTCCACTTATAATTTTTTCTAATTATACCTTGATGGTTGTCCTTATAACGTTTTTTGTTTAAATGACGGAGAATGTTTCCCTTGAGGATCTTACCACCAGAGAGGAAGACAGGGCAACAGTCCCAACGGCGACAACTGGTGCACCAGGTAAATAATCTCATTGCAATTTTTTTTATTAATATTACCGAACTAGTTCAATGATATTTAAAAACTTATAATTAAAATTTAATATTATCTGTTTTTGGAGGCGATGCCCCGTCACTGGATGAGACCAGACATCGTGACAATGCAACTAGGTCAGCGGCGACAACTGGTGCACCAGGTAAATAATCTCATTGCAATTTTTTTTATTAATATTACCGAACTAGTTCAATGATATTTAAAAACTGACAATTAAAATTTAATATTATCTGTTTTTGTAGGCGATGCCCCGTCACTGGATGAGCCCAGACATCGTGAATACGCAACTAGGTCAGCAGTGCGGGTTGAAAGGCACGAAACAGGAGCAGAACACGATGATATTGATGATGTAATTAGGAGCTTTAAAAATAGGAAGAAGAAAAAGAAAATTTGACAATGTAAAATATTGTATTATTATAAGACAAACGTTACCATACTTGGAACGTTTTTTTGCATTATATAAAAAACTCATTTATCATACTATTTTTTTGTCAATCATTAATTGTAATGTTTCCTTGCGTACTTTTTTTTGAATTGTTTTTTTATTAGTTATTGAATATTTTTTTTTATGCTCATGAAAGTAAAAAATGAAATATAGATTGGGTATTGGGGAATTGAGAGTGATGTGAGGGGGGGGAGGGGCCATAAGAGCTTCCACCTTCACGTGGTTGGCCCTGTTTAGTAGAGAATAATTTATTGGAGTGATTTAATCTTGGAGAAAACCTCCCTTGATCCAACGTAGCAACAAAAAAGTCACTGTTGACTTAGTTGCTACTCTTTCAAATCGTGGGAGGCTTGTTCCAAGTTCATGCGACTCCAATAAATTGTTCTTGAAACGAAGAGGAGCTTATTCGGGTATGTTTTGACATTTTCAACATATGTTCTAACATTATCATAAGAATGCATCTTAGAGTAAAAAATACTACATCAATTACTTGTATTTATTGCATAGATAATGATGGATTTTGATTGACTTGGCAGTGCAGGTACAAATCCTCTTGCATCATGAGCAATACAACTTGTCAACCAGGGTCATGTCCAGGATATTTTTTCTTGTGCGCTCGACCAGGTTCGTAATGTCACATTTTGTAAGTTCCTTTATAGTTCATAATTCAATATTAAGCTTGTTCATGATTATTATCTAGGTTTTTTGTATGTGTTTTTTCATCTATTTGATTGTAAGCAACTCTGCATGTTTCCTTTTGTTCACTATGATTTCTCCCATTACCACTCCCAGGATGAATCCGACTTTATTGTTACATAGGTTACTTTATTGTTACTATGATTTCTCCATTTACGATTTCATAGGTTACATCATGTAAAGTTGTCAATCTCGGGTTGGTGATGAGCTTTAGTTCTCTAGATTTGGGGCTTTTCTGATATTTTCTCCCTCATGTCATTCCTGCATCACCTCGTTGTTTGAGCATGCCAATTTTCTACCACTTGTACCAATTGGCACATGTCAATCTCTGAGTGGTGCCACATTTCACCTATTTTCGGTGAGAGTTTAGGGTTTCTCTAACATAGCTTCAGAAATCCGATTCAGTGCCTGCTTGAATATTGTCACATAATACTTATGGTTTGGATTGATGAGCATGTTTTGAATGGTTGGTTGATTCATAAGAACCACCCATAAATCTCCCTTCCTCTAACACACAGAAAATAAAAATTTCTTTGACAGGAGACAGAGTTTCAATACTTTGAAAACAAACTTCTATTCCCTTCAATAACTCAAAAAAAAACTATTACACTACTTCCTCGCTGAGAGGGATTACAAAATTATGACTGCTACAAAACGCGGTGCATAAAACCAACTCACTGTCTGTTCAAAACAAACATACTCTGTCTCTAAGACACTCTGCTGTGTTTTTCCCTTTCGCACTGCTGTGCATACACACTTAAAAAGTTACACTCAGTTTTTCACTTTTTACACACTGCTATGTAATAAAAAATTTACGTACTATCTATAAAAAAAACTACCAAGCTTTTTCGACCTTTTTATTTTTATATGCCGGAACATATAAAACATATTATAATAAACCCTCTTTTTAAAAAAATAAAATTAAAACTAAATTCTATGGCCCACCTTTCATTTCGCATATGAGATATATATAACATATGTATATATTAAAGCATACATAAAATTAAACTATCAAAACATTAAAGAACCCTTTCCGTCAGACTTCAAAAGTCTGAATAGATTGAATTTCAAACCAAATTCGCATTCCAAAATGGGATGCTGACATCTGCCTAATTTGTAACGCGAATTCTCAATCCAATGTGCCTTATAAAAAATTCGAGTCTGGTTTTCAGGTTTTCAGATTCCCTTCAATTTCATGCGATCCAATATTAATGCTCCACGTGTCCTCCTTTTGAATTTACAAAACTGGGGGGTAAATTTCTGTTTGTTTAAATTCTGGTTGGTGAATTGCGTTAATGTTGGTTGTTGTGTTTAAATACAATCCTGTACAGAAATATGGTTGTGGCCGTCTACAAAAAAAACTTGCAGGAATTTTAAATGCTGAATTAAATTTCTGGATGGCATGCAAGCAACCTCCAAAAAATAATGTTGCTGCTGCATCCGTCCTTCTGCTGCAGCAGTTGAAGTTAAAATTCAACAGCACAGGGTTTAATAAGTGAGGGTGTAAAGGTAACTTTTTGTCGATGGTACTCGATTAAGATCATCTATTCATTTTTGTAGGGTCTTATGGTGTTTGGTTTTTTAGTTTTGGGTTGGGTTTATTGAGTCTAAGATAGTTTTTGAGTGAAAAAATTGCTATCAGGTATTAAAGAATTTTGGTTCTTTTGTCAAAATTTATGAGCTTGTTAGGAAATACAAAACTGACAATGGTTGTATCTTAAATTTGTGGAAAATAATTTGAAATGAAACCTTTTTGTTTAGGTTGTTGCGGCAGTGAAAACCCTGTTCAAATTACTATGGGCATTGACAAGACAATAAAGGCCCTTGTTTCGGAACTCAAAATTTTGTCAAAGGAGGTAAACGCTTGCCTTTTGAGTAGGCTGGTTTTCCTTTTTGCTGATGGTTTGGTGTATCTAATTGAATTAGTTGCCTAAGGTATTTTTGGTTGCAAACTCCTTTTCATTTTTCATACGGTATTGGCCTTGTGGAATACATTTGATTGTGTGGTCTTGTTAGATCTACAACATTTGTAGTTGTTTAGTCTTATGGCCGAGGTGCACTTTTATTATGGAAATAGTTGATGCAATATTGTCATTTAATCCTTACTGCAGGGTAGCATGTTGAGAAGTTTTTTGTGAAACATTTGGTATTCAAAATGACACTTGATCCTATACGGCATCATGCACTTGACTTCAAAATTTATATTCAAAGTGTGCCAGACAATTCTTGCAAAATTTCAAATATTTAGGTTGTTTTAAACCATTATCTTTTTCATGTATTGGATGCTGAAAATGTGAAAAAGACTTTGGTATGAAACCAACTGGTGAATAATTTCCAGCACAAAAACCACTTCCAAGACATGAGTTAGAAGTAGAACAAATGTGCTTATGAAGCATAGAAAGATATCCTTGATGCATTGTCAATGTTTGGCTAGGGTTATTTTTGGAGAAAATAACTCCTTATTCCTAGAATGGTGATCTTCAATACAAGTAAATGCCAGAGAAGAGAGATCATCGTGTGACGCAACAAAACTGAAATTGGACCCCCAAGGAGAGCTGGTGTGTCTACAATCGCTCTGTCAGCATTTTCCCTTGGTGTACCCCGTTCTTTTCCTCCAGCCTGAGTCTTAATTGACTTCTCCTTTCTTCGGGTTTATTTATCAAATTCGTAGAATTTGATAAATAAATACTATCCACAATGGTTGGACTTTAATTTATATTCCCGACTTTATATTATCTCCAATCCTTATAACCAATGTTTAACTTTCAACACTTTGTATTTATACTCCACGTTTCTTTTTAAATAAATAACTTGTAATGAACTTTCGACTCTATATTTCACCACCCAGCCTTACAACAATCACGCTCCAGACTTATGCTAATTAATCGCCAATCGTTTAATTAAACAATTTCATTATACTCCGGCCCCACCTATATATATCAATAACCAATCAAACACTCGTATCGTACCTGGTTATCCTCCGCACACCTTAGTTAACCTCCGGGCAAGTTCAACGTGCGACCACCGTCCGATGGCCCTTCTCCAAATCAACGACTCTTGGCAATTTCGCTCGGCTTCCAACGTCGGGCTTTAACGTGCGATGGCGTGGGTTAAACAGTTGTTTTCCGGGGTCACTTCGCCACGTGTTGCATTCCCTATGGAATCGCTCGCGAATAGGAAATACCGCCTACTCCGCAAAAGCGGTGCGATATGGGCAACCCGCTTTTGTGATTCCGCTCGTGGTTTTGGTAGAGGGCTTGACCACGGGTGCATGTATGGTTCCGCTATCCTTTTGTTTGTTAACTCATGTCCAATCCTCGGGTCAGGTTCCGAAAGCACAACAATTTTGTCTCTTTATTAAGCGGGATTTTAATATGTGTATTATCAAAGAAAACCAACACAAATTTTATAAGAAAATTGTTCAAAAGTCGAGCCCGCCGGACTTCAAACGGCGATAAAACATAATTCAAACCAAATTCGCGTTCCAAAATACCCTGCTGACGTCAACCAATTTTGTGACGCGAATTTCTTATCAAATTCGCCCTAATATTTTACGGGTCCGGATTTCCACTACACGAGCGGCCCAAACAAAGATCCGCTCCAATCAATTTATGCCACGTGTCCTCAATAAAAACTTTCCCTGCTCCCGGCTACAGGTGCATTCGATGGCGTTTAAGGTGATGGGACATGGATATGGCGATTTCATATCATTCGCATTAACATTTAATGCTATTCAATTAATTTTTCACATCAAATCTACATTAATTAATTTTTAACACTGTTCAAGATCGGACCTCCACTCCTCTGAGCGATTCCGCACGCTCCAATTTGATCCGGCCTTCGGCTCTCATTATTAATGATCAGAGATTCATTATGATGGGCGTCCTTTGATTGCATTGCAGACGGGTCGACATACAAAATGGCGTTTAGCCATGGTTTTTCAGACAAGCCGGTTGCTGGATTACACTGCCTGGTAACTGTGACGATAAGGAGAAGTGGCCAGCGGAACTTCTGCCTAGACTTTGTTGCATATTTCCATTTCTCTCGGTTCTGTCTCTGTCTGTCTTCCTCTGTTAATTGGAATTCTGCTTCTTCGTCTCTTGTGCCCACTACGCCTGAGATTGCACCCATGCCTCGCGTGCGTCATAGGATGCGTTGCCGCAGGGGGAGCACTAGAGGTCAATCTCGGCGCGCTCCCTCCAGCACCTCAACAGAGATGACTTCCGGCCAGTCCAGTGATTATTACTTAGGTCGATATCCAAATACTAGGAGTGGGCGGGGTCAGCTTGTAGCATCTGGCCACCATATGGATTCCCCTGCTCCTGGCTTCCCCACCGCTAGTTCACCTTCTCCCACGACGCGCACTGCGCAATTTTCCTTTGATTGCACTCTCAACCGCCCGCGAATCACAGCTGTAGTCACTGTGGTCTTCCGCGAGGAGGCCCAAATAGAGGAAGAATGCACCTGTCCGGCGGGTCTGAGCTCGGAAAAATCCGGCCAGCATTCAGGCCTTCAGGAGGGGAGCCGTGGCATGCATGTGGAGGTAGCACCTAGCGATTCTGGACCTTCCGAAGGATGGTGCCGAATCATGGAGGAACCAGCGGAGGATTAGTTTGGTTAATTTGTTTTTCTTGCTTAGCGGGCCCAGTTAATTGGGCTGCTTTTAGTTTATTTTACTGTGCTGGACCTTTAAGTAATATTTTTGAATTCTGTAAATTAAACGTTCAAGACTGGTTTCCCCGTATGAGGGCGGTCTTCTTAATTTTTTGATTTTTTGATGACAAATTTGCCATGAGTATGGCCAGGCAATGTTTTTGACTTCGGTGTAATTTTATTCGCAATGTTAATAGATTAACTTTACTTTGAA
This sequence comes from Pinus albicaulis, assembly GCA_034641835.2. NCBI lineage: Eukaryota > Viridiplantae > Streptophyta > Pinopsida > Pinales > Pinaceae > Pinus > Pinus albicaulis. The sequence goes on from JAXQQM020084253.1 coordinate 234,298, forward strand.
TTCTCACATGATTAGCGTTTTTCTTGATCTGTTCAAGGATTTTGGGTACTTTAATTTGTATTTGGAACAATGGGCGTCGGTACTCTATCTGTTGCTTTACTGTTCTACATACTACTATTTCACTTTCTTATAGATGCCTCGGGAATATTTGAATGCTTTCTCAGATTGTCGATAATCTCCATGTGGGCCGTTACTGGATTTTATATCATGTCCCTGTATGTGACATGGGGTATTTTTCTATCATTGTCTGGGGTGGGACTTCCACTTTTCTGGATGGATATTTGGGTTCCAATCTTCAGATGTGAAAATGTAATGACTTCATGGACTGTTTTACTTCATATAATATATTCAAAATAGAATTTTTTCTCTTCTGAAAAAAAATTGATTAATGTTTATCATTCTGCCTTAAAAACTAGCGATGCTGGTCTATGTTGTTGGTTTATTGATATGGTCTGATGGTCTTTTTATATTTTGGACATATCACACTCCTCACATGATTAGCGTTTTTCTCTGTTCAAGGATTTTGGGTACTTTAATTTGTATTTGGAACGATGGACGTCGGTACGTACTCTATCTGTTGCTTTACTATTCTACATACTGCTATTTCACTTTCTTATAGATGCCTTGGGCATATTTGGATGCTTTCTCAGATTGTCGATAATCTCCATGTGGACCGTTATTGGGTTTTATATCAAGTCGTTGTATGTGACATGGGGTATTTTTCTATCATTGTCTGGGGTGGGACTTCCACTTTTCTGGATGGATATTTGGGTTCCAATCTTCAGATGTGAAAAATGTAATGACTTCATGGACTGTTTTACTTCATATAATATATTCAAAACAACGTTTTTTCTCTTGTGAAAAAAAAATGATTAATGTTTATCACTCTGCCTTCAAAACTAGTGATGTTGGTCTATGTTGTTGGTTTATTGATATGGTCTGATGGTCTTTTTATATTTTGGACATATCACACTCCTCACATGATTAGCGTTTTTCTCTGTTGCAGGATTTTGGGTACTTTAATTTGTATTTGGAACAATGAACGTCGATACTCTATTTGTTGCTTTACTATTCTACATACTGCTATTTCACTTTCTTATAGATGCCTCGGGCATATTTGGATGCTTTCTCAGATTGTCGATAATCTCCATGTGGACCGTTACTGGGTTTTATATCAAGTCCCTGTATGTGACATGGGGTATTTCTCTATCACTGTCTGGGGTGGGACTTCCACTTTTCTGGATGTATATTTGGGTTCCAATCTTCAGATGTGAAAATTTAATGATTTCATGGATTGTTTTACTTCATATAATATATTCAAAACATCGTTTTTTCTCTTGTGAAAAAAAAAATGATTAATGTTTATCACTCTGCCTTCAAAACTAGCGATGCTGGTCTATGTTGCTGGTTTATTGATATGGTCTGATGGTCTTTTTATATTTTGGACATATCACACTCCTCACATGATTATGATTAGCGTTTTTCTCTGTTGCGGGGTTTTGGGTACTTTAATTTGTATTTGGAACAATGGACGTCGGTACTCTATCTGTTGCTTTACTATTCTACATACTGCTATTTCACTTTCATGGACTGTTTTACTTCATATAATATCTTCACTTTCATGGACTGTTTTACTTCACTGTTGTAGGGTCTTGGGTACTTTAATTTGTATTTGGAACAATGGACGTTGGTACTCTATCTATTGCTTTACTATTCTACATGCTGCTATTTCACTTTCATGGACTGTTTTACTTCACTGTTGTAGGGTTTTGGGTACTTTAATTTGTATTTGGAACAATGGACGTCGGTACTCTATCTGTTGCTTTACTATTCTACATATTGCTATTTCACTTTCATGGACTGTTTTACTTCATATAATATCTTCACTTTCATGGACTGTTTTACTTCACTGTTGTAGGGTCTTGGGTACTTTAATTTGTATTTGGAACAATGGACGTCGGTACTCTATCTGTTGCTTTACTATTCTACATACTGTTATTTCACTTTCATGGACTGTTTTACTTCATATAATATCTTCAAAACAACGTTTCTCATCTTTTAAAATTTTAAATTTTTTTTTTTAAATTGAACCCTCCGTCGGTCTACCGACGCCTTGTAGACGTCGGAACTGCGACAACCCAGAAACGTCGGAAGAGAGACAGTATGAAAACATCGGAAGAGCGACGTTCCAAACGTCGGACCACATATCGTCGGAATTACGACATCTTCCAGACGTCGGAAGAGTGACGTCCAAAACGTCGGACCACGTTTAGTCGGAATTGCGACAGTTTACAAGCGTCGGAAGAGCGACGCAAAAACGTCGAACGACGTTTAGTCAGAACTGCGACGGTTTATAAGCGTCAGAAGAACGACGTCCAAAACGTCGAACCACATTTCACTGGAAGTGCGACAGTTTACAAACGTCGGAGGCGCGACGGTTTGTGAGACGTCGGAAGAGTGACGCATGTTCGGAACGACGGAAGAAGTGTCGATAGTGCGACACTTTTTACTTGCGTCGGAACAGCGACGGCATGACAAACCACGGTTTGTCCGCCCCCGAACTGTCACTCTTGCGACGACTATGTGTCGGAATAACGACGAATTAGCCGTCGGAATTTCCACCAAATTCTCTAGTGAGGAAATACCAAACCTTTTACATCTTTCAAATATTTGTTTTAAATCATGTAGATGATTGGCTCTCTTTTTGAAAATACTGTTATGTCATCAAGATAAACAACAACTGATTTATTGATCATACCTTTAAATGCTATGTCCATGGCCCTTTGAAAATTTTCTCCTGCATTTATTAAACCAAAAGGCATTTTATGATAAGCATAAGTTCTCCATTTTGTTCTGAAAGTTGTTTTCAATCTGTCATCTAGATGAACTAAGACTTGATTATAGCCTGAAAATCCCTCAAGAAAGGACATAAGTTCAGAACCAGCTACCTTTTGAAGTATATGTTCCATGGTTGGAAATGGGAAATTATCTTTTAAACATGCCTTGTTTAAATTTCTGAAATCAATACAGATTCTTATATCACTATTCTTCTTCCTTACAGGTACCATATTGGAAACCCAATTGGAGTGCCTGACTGGAAAAATGATTTTGGCTTTTAAAAGTTTATTAAGTTCTGATTTGATTTGACTTTCGATATTTGGATGGATCTTTCTCAATTTCTGTTGAACAGGTTTAATATCAGGAAGCATTGGAATTGTGTGTTGAATAACCGATGTATCATACGTTTTCAGATCATCATAATTCCAAGCAAAAACGTTTTTATACTTGTTCAGTAGTTTAATGAACACATTCCTTTCCTCTGGTGTTAAATTGAGTTCTAAGTTAACGTTTTGAGGTTTAGAATCAGAACCAAGATTTACTAATTCAAACTTCAAGGTAGAGCTTTGAAGTTTAGTATTAGTGACTTTCTTGAATCTGTCTTTAATGTCCTATAAATCCTCTAATTTAACAACAGATTTTGGAATGGGGTTTTCATTACCTTTTGAAGCAACTTGTAAATCATGATCATCTTCGTCAATAATTTGCTCATCATATGATTTCTCTGAGGTCATGAAATTTATAATATCTTGATCATGATAGAATACTCTCCAATTTGTAACATTATCTGGGACAGATGGACGAAAAATCAATTCTACAGAAAACCTATCAGGACTGCAATCTTCAGCGGGTAGGAGTTTAGATACAACATTAACAAGTCGAGTGATGTATTAGGATTCCCCAGGAATAGGAGAAATATTGAATGCTAAAAAATGAGTGGTAAGATCTTGCACTAGGGTTTGATAGTGTTTAAGATGTCTTGAAAGGCAATGTATAGTATTCCTAACTTGTTTTATGACAATTTCGGAATCACCAAAGACTTTCAAGTATTTAACATCTAACCCTATAGCTTTATAAATTCCTTGAATCAAGGCTTCATATTCTACAGTATTTTTTGTACACTCAAATTCTAACCTACATGATAGCATGGTTTTCTCTCCACCTGGATCAATTAAGATGCATCCTGCTCCAGCTCCATCACTAGATTTTGATCCATCAAAATATAATGACCAAAATAAAGATTTATCTATTGGCTTATCTACAATTATATTAGAAATATTTACAATTCTGGAAGAATCAGATTGTGAAAAATTTTCTATTTGAGAAGCAATGATGGAATATTCCTGAGAAAAAGGTGATTGAGGAGCTTCGAAGTTTCCAAGAAATGATTATTGAGAATAACCTCTCAAGAATATTGTTGTTGAATGCCACGGACTCATTAGGTTGTTTGAATTCAGTGGCAGTGTGCGTCATATGTTTTTCTCGTTCGATTTTGATTTGATTTGGTTTCCCTTTGTAGGGAAGACACATATGTGAATAATCAGTCGAGATATAACCATTAAGTTTCGCAGACCAGTCCCTGCTTAAAATTAATCCATAGAATTCAGGAATATCAGCAATCAAAATATCAATTCTTTGGACAATTCTAGGATCAGAAGCTAATCTAATAGTAACTGAATTGATTTCTCCTACAACTTGAACTTTAGAGTGATCCAATTGAACAATATGAACTGCCGATTTCTCTGGTTTGATATTCAATTTGGCACAAACAGAAGTAGGCATTATATTAGAGGAAGCTCCAGAATCAATTAAACAATTATGCAGATTCTTATTGTACATTTCATAAGTCAGAAGAAAAGGAGAATTTTGAGAATTTGACTTTTCTCCAATGAGCACGGTATCAGTAGCATCTACCTTATCTGGTGGTTTACCAGCTTCTCTAGCTGATTTTGCAACTACACCACTTGGTAAAGGAGCAATTGGTGTAGCGTTTAATTCTTTCAATAGAAACTTCTGCTGGTGTTTTAGTTTGCTGAGTTCATGTAAGGAAATGTTGGCTTTGATCTTTTTCATGTCCTCGACAATGTTGTAATCCATAGGATCTGACACCACTAAAGTCTTTGTTGTCGATGTGATAGGATTAGAAGAAGATGGCTGATTTTGAGTAGGTAATGGAGAAGCTTTCTTTGCAGGGGATTTGTCTTTGGTACTTGGAGTTGTGATTTTCTTTTTAGGAGCTGTTTGTAAAGGCTCTGCTGTAGATTTACTCCTAGTACTTACGAGCATTAGCTACCTCACTATCAGAATTAGGGAGAATAAAATCCCACATTCCATTCAATTCAGTTATTTCTTCATTTTCATTTTCTTCATATGATACTATAGATGTATCTTCTTCCTCTTCCTCTTCTTCTGATTCTGAATTAGAGATTACATTAGGAGGTTTAGATTCAACTTGGTTTCTTCTAAAATTTTGGAATGGTTTTTTGGTAGAAGTTTCAGCCACTTGTTTTTTAATTTCAACCATTTCATTTGACATGGTTTTAAGAAATTTCTGTAATCCTTCCATGTCATATGGATCTTTGGCCTTTTTCTTTGAATCATCTCTGAAGCTGAATTTCTTTGATTTCCTTTCCTCGATAGAATTTTTCTTTTCTAGAGAAGTAATTCGTTTTTCCACTGCAATAG